>JAALXN010000037.1:0-42595 GCA_012978555.1 Fusarium drepaniforme
TCGTAAGGCGGTTCAGTCGCTTCTCAATGGTCTAAGGCGGAAGGCAAGCCGCGACTCATCGTCGACTGAGTCGAGCGGACCTCGAGTGACAGTCTCGTCGGCAGACAACAAGGAGCAAGATCCAGAAGACGAGACAAATGAGACCAAGGAGCCTAAGACACCAGTATCTGACGAAGATGACCAGTCCAAACAGGAGAAGACCCAAGAGGACTCCCCTTCTACTCAGGACCTGGAGAATCTGCTTGACATGGTGGAGCGTCGGTTCCAGACTGAAGACGAGCGACGACGGTCTTCGATGCTCATATCGAAAGTGCAGCTGCGCGAAGAGTTATCTCATGCCAAGGATCAGCTCGCTGGTGCCATGTCGCAATCGCAAGAGTACAGCCGTCAGATTCATGACCTGAACCAAGAGATGTCAACGATCAAGGAGCAACTCCGTGAGAGCCATGCTCATGTCAGAACTCTCCACCAAGATAAGCAAAGGCTTGAGAAGCAGATGCATGGGTTGAAGTCTCGAGTATCGGCCAGCTCGGCACATGAGTCGAGTAGAGATCCGGAGGGGGACCGCAGCAGCAAGGCGAGTGGAGTTGGTCTGCGAGAATTCAAGCTCGGCCGCAGCAAATCGACACCAGCGCAATCCGAAACGGAGCATGCGCCGACCACAAGCAAGTTCAACAAGCGAATGTCGTCTCTACCACGGGGCCATGAAGCTGTGCCAATGGTGACCACGACGGCACCTGGGCCATCACCAAGTGAACATGAGGCCTTGCTGGCGGAGCTCGTGCAGGCCAAGACGGCTGAGGCAGTGGCCAAGCAGGAGGCAGAGGAGGCTCGGCAGAAGCTGGAGGCTCTGCGGAAATCTCACGGACTGGGCCGTGTCGAGTCGTCGCACGGCTCCTCGGCATCGCAATCCGGCGGAGGGGTGTTCGGCCTACTTACCGGTCACGGGATGGGCCACGGAGTTGCGTCGCCAAACGAGCCCCCGGTAAGCAAGCCGGCATCGACAAATTCAGGACCGCCAGCGTCCGGAGGAGGGTTCTGGGGCTGGCGAAGGTGAGCTTGATGAGCACGGCTACAGCTTGTGGGATCTAGGTCCCAGCCAAACCAAGCCTCAGCCGCTTCGATAATGGGTCACGCGACATGCCTTTGATCGGTTTCGGGGTCCGAGGACGTTTCTTTGTACATATTTGTTTGGAAGCTCGAGTCACTCTTTGTTGTCGAGCGCACTTGCTGGGACGCCATGGCGGAAAACTCGGGGACTCGTGGGGTTTTGCTGGGCTGGTTTCGTTTCGGCCACAGTCCGCCCCTCATCATCAGTCGTTCGTTTCCTTGTTTCGTGGCACCTCACGTTATCATCATTGTCGTCATCTGTCAGGGCGTTTGTCTACTTTAGCACGGGAGTTGGAGTTGAAAGGCTGGTGCCGTCTTTTTTTGGCGGTGATTCTTTGTTGGAAGTTTTTTCTTAGATTCCCGCACAATCTGCGGATAGACAAGCAGTTGCACAGCATCTATAATTGAGAACAGAAAAAAAGAAATGAAAGAGAAGAGAAACGATTCTAGCTCGTCACCAATGCGCCTCGTGGGAAACCGGAGAGGGAGGGGTCGGGGGGATCCAAGCAAGGTACGTGTTAATGATGCAGGATCAGCTTTGGTTGACGGCATGGACGAATAGCTTAGCCAATGGGAAGGCTCGAGAAGATGCAGCTTGGAAAGGGAGCTTCCGAGTGGATTGGCGTTGCCTACTTACTGTACGTGCAGTTTTACCTATCCGGGTTTGGACTAATCATGAGGTTGTTTAGACAATATCAGACAGAGATCGAGACGCTGATTCGAATGTTGAGCTTTTGAGGACTATCTATCGCATGAGGTTAAACGAGTTGCGACCCTTGTTGCGATTGTTTCTTTGCCTAGGCTGAACTGAACTCCTTATCTCTTTCAAACTAAAGATAGTTGCCGTGTGCTACTCGCAATAACATGAGGCCTGTGCTTGGAGAAGATCCCAGCTGTCTTGTTATTTTTTTCCGCCTCGGCTCCATCCTAGACCCATCAGAGGAGGCCCCCCTTTTTAGCGTGATTATCACATGCATTGACAAGCTGGCTCACTTTGAAATGACCAGATCATCCATCATGTCAAGGCATCATTCACCCCATTCCCTTGCAACGGCTGCAAGGGGGTTGACTTGGGGGCAGTGAGTGGTCATTGAGTGACTGGGGCCTGTCTCTTAATATATCATCTGGCCGCCGCTGGAAAAAAGAGTAGCCCTGTCGTCTGCACACACCTCCAGCGCTATCTGCCCTTGGTGGGACGCCAGCTGGAATGTCGTCGTTTCAGCGCCGCGATGACGGGATTGGGCCTTGGCCGGATCTGCTCGGACGTTTTGAAAGTTGTGGGTGGGTGGGTGACTTGGCAGGTACATGGCAGCTTGCGCGCTCTACGCTAAGCGCCAGAGGTCCCTCTCGGGTCCTGCCGTTGTGTTGCACTGCGTCATCCAGAGCTAATCAGAGGGAGCTCCACCGTGTGTGGGAGGATTTTCTAGCATGGAAAAGCAACAAAAAAAGCAACGCCATCATGGATCCAAGCTCCATCGTCTGAAGTGCAGGAGGAGGCCACGGCACACAAAGAACTGGAAGTAACGGGAAAACGGTCTTTGATGCCCGTCCGTTGATGCCGGGCGTTGTTCAGCGTCCTACCGTGCTGCACGCTCCACTAAAAACCTGCTCTTTGGCCTTCTGTGCTTTATTGTGAAATGTCCCTGTAATAATTCCCGTTTTTTTTTTGTTCTGGTTGTCGAGCGTCACTGCCGTCACTGGTTTCCGATCAGTACCTGCCTGGCTTAAAACTTGGTTACTTCCAATCTGTCCTGTCCCCTCCAAGACCAAAAAGTAAACCTCTGAAGCAACGTCATTCCTCCTCCATTCTTCCTCCTTCTTCCTCTTCTTTCTTCTTCATCCATCACCATAATAATCAACAAACAACCTCTCTTCCCCACGTTGACGACATTGCGAATAGCATTCTCCTGTTCTCAGCTGCGCTCATCAGGTACGTCTTCATCATCCTAGACGTCGTCTTCTGCTTGTTCCAGGGGTGCTCGTCTCGCTTGCTTTGCCCGTTTCTCTCACACGACACTCCCCCGACCGCCCCTTATCGGCAGACAAAAAAGCTCCAGACCACACGCACGCACGCACGCAGAGAGAGAGCCACAGGGAGCGCGCGCGTGCGAGCGAGACAGAGACAGCTACGTAGCTCCTCTCAACCTCCCTTGTCAAATCCTACCCTGCATCAATCAAAGCTTCCAAATTCTCGGGCCACTTTTGCTCACGCCGCCTTTCGCTTTCCTGCAGAACATCTCCATCCTCTCCCGAATCACCTCCTATCCACGCAACGCGCGCCCGTCCACAGTCTTCTTTCGCCTAGTCCAACTCGCCTCGACGGTCTTGCTCAGCGAGCGCAACAACTTCCAGACGCCCTCATCTCCTCGCCAGCTCGTCGAAATGGCTGATTCCGCCCCAGCCGTCAACGGCGGCTCTCTTCTCGAGGCCACCAAATCCAGTGAGGTGCGTTGTTGATGCGCTGTCCCTCGTACGGGACATCTCGGACGCAACTTTTGCTAACATCGTTTCACAGTCTTTTCCTGCACTTTTTGCACCACCATAACTTCGATCGCAACAACTATTCGAGCTCCTTTCTGTAAAGCAAAATGGCTGACCTTGCTACTCCAGACGCCGCCGCTGCGTACCAGTCTGTTACCAACGGTATGAGCACATGCCTCACCTCTCCTGATACCTGGCATGTTTTGCTAACGCAATCTCTCACAGGTCCCGTTGCGCAGAACGTTTACGACCACACTCAGAAGGCTTCCAACGAGCTCTCCAACCTGGCTGCTGCTCGACGCACTCCCTCGACTCCCGCTGCCACCGGTCAGCCTCTCACTCACTACCACTCCTTTTTCTCTGAGCTCCTGTCTTGGAACAACCCTCGTAAGTTGAGCTCTGTTTGCTGTCCAATTTGATGTAGCTAACCAGCCTGTAAAACAGGAGCTTCCGCTATTGCCTATGTGACCACCGTTTCCCTCATTTTTGCTGCCCGATACTTGGATGTCCTCCGATGGGCTTTCAAGGTTTCGTGGATGGTCCTTGGTGTGACCATCCTCGCTGAGGTTGTTGGCAAGATCGTACTCAACAATGGCCTGGCTACTCAGGTTCGCCCTCGTCGATACTACACCGTTCCCCGTGAGACTCTCGACCATATGATTGGAGATGCCCACGAGCTCGTCAACTTCTTTGTTATTGAGGCTCAGCGAATCATCTTTGCTGAGAATGTCTTTGCTTCTGCTGCTGTAAGTGCTTGCGCAAGAGCTACATAATGGACGCACGCAACTGACATGACCTAGGCCTTTGTCGCTGCCTTCATTTCTTACTACCTCGTCAAGCTCGTTCCCTACTGGGGCCTTGCTGTTATTGGCACCACCGTCGTTTTCTTTGTTCCTCTGATTTACACCTCCAACCAGGAGCTGATTGATGAGCAACTCCACCACGCCTCGGAGCTCATCAACTCGCAGACCGCTCAGGTCCGAAATGTTGCCTCGAAGCAGATGGAGCAGGTTTCTGCCATTGGCAAGCAGTACGCCGGCGACTACAGCGGCAAGGTCCATGACCTCCTCCGAGGCAACCATGGTTCTCGCCAGAAGATCGAGAAGCCCGGTGCTCCTGTCAAGGAGCCCGAGTTCCCCTCTCCTCCCACTGAGGATCCCGCCCCTTCGGCCCTCAAGGAGGAGTCCACTGCCATCGATGCTGATATTCCCGAGGTTCCCAGCGAGCCTGTTGTCGCCAACAAGGAGCCCATGATTGCTTCCTAGGCAACCGATACGAAACAGTTTCGACGTGTACACGAGCTGAGAAAAGGCATAGCTGGCCTAGGCAATGAATGTGTTTTACGGCATTTCGGGGCGCATGTCTTTCCTTTAATCGAGGGCAAAGGGTTGTCAGATTGGAATCGGGCGCGAATTGGTTTTTGGGAGCATCCAATCGTTGGCACACAATGCGAGAAACGACTCTAGTTGACAGTGATGAAAGATGGCTTAAAATATGGATATGGGTTGGGCAGATGCTGGGTTTCGGGAGAAGAGTGAGGGCCTGACAGTGGAAGAAGGCAAGGCTCTTGATTAATGTGTCGTTGATGGTTGATGGAACGCCAGCATCTGGCTCAAGGCTTGTTTTTGCGTGTGTGTGTATGCGTGCGTCTTGTCTTTGTTTTCGAGGATTGGTGTTTAGGATTGTATACTGTGTATTCTTGCAGAGGGCCTCGGCCTTGCGCGTAACCTTGAAGCCGAGATGCACAATTACAACTTGTATTCTTATACTGACTGTTGATATCCAACATCTGTTATAAGTGATGTGTGGAGTTGAGCTTAGAGAGCCTAATGTGTAATAGTTTAGGAGGTTGAGTTGACAGTTGAGCATAAGTTGAGCATAAGTACTAATGCAGTATATTCAAGTTTTATTCTCATAACGCCAACCCCAAGAGGTATACATCTACTTTTTCTACCATTCCCCACGACTATCGCCAACTTATAAGACCCATACCTACTTCCTTCGCTTGCCACCACCTCCGTTTTCGTCGGCAGCACGCTTCCGGCCATTCTTGCGCCAAAACTCCTTGGTCTCGCGCTTCTCCCGGGCCTCCTTCTTCTCCTCGTTGTCAGCCAGCTTCTTCTGGAAGGCGGCGCGGTTTTCCTCTTTCTTGGCGCGACGCTTGGCGGCGGCGTCGTTACGGATGGTGAGCATCTGCTGCATGAGAGCGCGGGCCTTCTTCTCCTCGGAGCCGGGAGCCATGATGACGGCGCGCTTCTTCATGTAGGTGTCGCGCTTCTGCTTCTTGGTCTCGATGATCTGGGACTTGAAGGGTAGCTCGGCGGCCAGGGCTCGGGGCACGCGTAGGGGGTTGAAGTGACGGGTTTCACGCTCGATGGACCGGTATTGGCTGTTCTTGAGCTGAGGAGTGGCGACGCCTTGGGCGCGGCGGACTTCGCCCGTTAGGCGCATGGGTTGCCAGCCGATGAGGTTGGTAACAGGATTGTAGAAGCGGTGCGGCTTGACTGGGTACCAGGCACGCAGGAAGACGATGTCGCTGAGGAGGATCTTGTCCTCGAAGGTGGCACGGAAGTGGCCTTCGGGCTTGGACAGGGCACGCTTGATCTGACCGCGGATGCCTGACACGGTCTTGATGGAGGCGCCTTCAAACTTGGCAATCTCGAGCGACGAGTTGAACATGTCCTTAATAAAGGCCGTGTTCTTGTAGATCTTGGCGGGCGTACCCGTGAGCTTGAGCTTCTTGACGATCTCGGTCGACTCGTCCACGCTGAGGACTGTACCGGTGGCGGCGATACGGAAGCCGGCCGTGGAGCCCGAGAGGGAGTTGAAGCAGACGAAACCAGAGTTGGGGGCGATCAGGGGCCCGTAGATGGTGCTGAAGCAGTGCATGTGCTCGGGTGTGTACTTGAGCATGCGGTTCCGCGTCCGCGAGTCGGTGGTGCTGTAGATGGGCATGGTCTGGAATCGTCGCCAGCCGAGAGAGAAGATGAGGGGGTCGTTCGACTTGAGAATGCGCTTGTGCCAGCGATGCCTCTTGATACGGACCTGGAGGAAACCGAAGCGGTCCTCGGTTGGGGAAAGACCGCCGACGACGATGGGTCGGCGGGCGTCGAACAGGGAGACGAACTCTGCGGGGACGTTCTCGAGGATGATCTTGGCGTACTTGCCAGCGCGGTATCCTTCGACGGCAGTACGCTGCCTCTCGTCGAGGTTAGAGAACTCATCCTTGTTGATGTCGAGCTGCTTCTGAATCATGGCCTTTTGAGCTTCATACCAATCATCCTCGCCAAACTCCTGGATATCTCCGCCCTCCTTGCGAGCGTTGGACTTGTCGTTGAGGAAGCCGTCACGGTCCTCTTCTTCGAAACGCATCTTGAGTTCCTCTTTTCGCTTGGCGTTCTTTTCTCGCTCGGCTTCGATGTCGGTGGCTGTTTCTGGCTGCTTCTCCTCTTCGTCTTGATCTTCGGCTTCGAGATCCTCGAATACACCGTCGCCTTCGTCGTCAGAGTCTTCTCCGCCCTCCATATCGTCGTCGTCATCATCATCGTCCTCGTCGTCTCCTGCGGCGAGGGCTGTTGATGTGAACTTGCGACGTAGGGCCTCGACATTCTTCTTTTCTGCCCACTTTGCGGCGAGGTCCTCGTAGTCGTAAAGGGGTATTGACCTGTCTTCAACAGAGTCCTCCTTTTCCTGTTTTGACTTTTTGAAGAAGTCATCATCATCGTCATCCTCAATGTTCTCTTCCTCCGACTCGTCGTCGTCGCCCCTCCACCGCTTCAGAGCGTCCTCAGGGGTCATCGAGTCATCGTACATGAGCCTGGCCAGGTCGCCCGTGTGATATGTTCGCCTCTTGCCGTGAAGCTTCAGGGCGTTACCTGTTAGGTTGTCCTTCCACCGTAGTGCTGCGGCTTCTTCGTCCGAGTCGTACTCCTCGTCATCGTCCACTTCCTCGGCCTCGGACATTGAGCCGAGATCTGAGTCGCTGTCGGCAAACGCAAGATCATCCTCATCGACGTTCTTATCGGCGTCCTTGCGGAACATTTTGCCCAACTTGCCTTCGTTGAACTCGACCTCGGCATCTGAGTCGTCCTCTTCATCGCCGCTGACGAAGCCCTCGTCGTCTTCATTCTCCTCATCATCCGACTCATCGCGCTCGGCGAATCGAGCCTTGCGCTGTGTTTTACGTCCTGTATCCTCCTCTTCGGGTACTGCTTCAACCTGGCCACCGCCTTTGAAGAGCTGCACACCACCCTCCATTTGACCCAAGAGTTTCCGCTCAGCCTGCAGACCGACAATCATCTCCTCACCCTCTCCTCGCTCGGCGTTTTCATCGTCCTTGTCAAAGTTGAAGCCCTTCTCTCGTGTGATCCAGATGGCATCGCCCTCAATCTTCAAGCCACTACGATCCGACATGGGCGCATGTAGCTTCTTTTCCTTCTCGTCCAGCCTTCGTCGTCCAGTCTTGCCGGTAATCTTAGCGAGCGCCTGCTCCATAGAAGGAGTTGGACAGGGGTCTGGCAGGACCTCCATGTTGGAGACTGTAAAGTCACCCAAGCCAGGAACGTGTACTCGCTGTCCTTGCGACGCAAAGTTTGTGCCTCGTAGATATCCCGACAGGACAATCGATCGGTCGCACTTGGGATCCTCCTCGATCTTGGTAGGATGCGTAATATCTCGGAAGCTGTCGATGATGCTGTAGGGATGCGAGTTGCGCCAGATGAGCGGACGGGGGTTCTTCATGACGGAGAGGAAACGCGACAGGTTGTGGATTTCGCGATCGGGATATCGTCCATTCATGACACCAGAGAGATAGAAGAGATGCGCGCCCTGGTACAACTCGGTCCACAGTCTCTTCTTGAGCCTCTTCTTAGCATCCTTGAGGGCCTGGGGCTTTCGGAACAGGTCGAGATGGGTCAGGATGCCAAACACGTTTCCAGGCATACCCGTGGCGGCGAGGATGTTGAGAAACTCCATCGTCTCCATCTCGAAGCCATAGTTGCCATCAATCATAAGAAGGACAATGTCGGCCACCTTGGCGATGTCGACCATGGCCTCGAGCTCGTTGGGGCATTCGACAAAGGTCAGTCGCTGCTTCTTGGACGTGACGACGGTGATGGGGCCCTGAGGGTCGGTTATAGTCTCCTTGGCGTATCGTCGGACAAGCGACTTGAGGAGAGTCGTCTTGCCTACGCCGGGAGGACCGACGATGGTGACGAGGCGAGGCGGGGCCTCATCGGGCAGTCGGTCGACGAGAGGAACATGGAGACGCTTTTCCCTGATCTATTCATAGTCGTCAGCATTACATACCATCAGAGTAGCTTGCGCAATGTGGTCCTACATCCTGCGATCTCGCAGCTTGTCGTTGAAGCTTGCCCGGTCTAGCGAATGCGAAAGCCTTGGGATTGCGCTCTACGGGTTCAAAGTCAGCCATGCGCCGCCCCTGGGTCGCGGAATTGTGTAGAGAAAAACAAACCTCCCGTGTGCTCCTTCTTCTCCTTCCTGTCCTTGGACTTGCGATGTGGCTTGTGTACTTGGTCCTCCATGGTTTTGCGCGTGTGCTTTGCTTCACGGGCTTCCACGGTCCATCACCAGTAGTAGCAAACCAAAGAGGCCTGTCGCTTTTTCAAAATTTCTATGGTCTCTTGGGGAAAATTTATCCGATAAGACGATAAGACATTGAAATTGGCTTATCGATAGTGATGCGGGGGCGTCGACTTTGATTGGCCAGTAAACGTGCGCCTCGTCTAGAGCTTCCCTCGGTCCAGCCACATGAGGCTCAACTTGACCTCAACTCCAAAAGTTCCCAAAACGGCTTGTTCCCAACTTCCTGTTTAAGCATGGATCTTATCGCGCCTGCAGGGCCAGCTCGCCGCCATTCGGCGTGACGTACTCATCGTCGTTTTCTCCGTGCCTTTTTCCGCCGGTGTGCGAAATTACATCATGGGTCCAATCCGAGCGGAGGAGCGAACAAGGGTTTCTTGGCGCCCAAAGACTTGGATGGAAATCATGAGAACGGGCGTCATGACCTCTCTCTCTCTCCCTTGCCAGAGAGTTGTCAACTTATGGATGATGTGAGCTTGTGAGATTTCTATAATTGGTTTTCAAGTCCGAATCTTGTGT
Source organism: Fusarium drepaniforme (assembly GCA_012978555.1). NCBI lineage: Eukaryota > Fungi > Ascomycota > Sordariomycetes > Hypocreales > Nectriaceae > Fusarium > Fusarium drepaniforme. The sequence goes on from JAALXN010000037.1 coordinate 9,712, forward strand.
CCGAACTGGCTCATGGCTGAGAGAGACTGTAACTCGGGTTGTCACCTCAAAAGTTCTCAAGTAATCATCCGACCGCAACGGATTTCGAGCTAAACCCATTGCAAACCTCCTGTAACCCCTATGAGTCGACAATTTTAGCATCATGAGTAACAATCAGAGATGACTCCCACTAAAGGAACGCGCGGTCATGGTTGGCTAGAGTCACCAACGTCCCTGCACCCGCATGCTCTATTGCCCGCTCTCCTCACGCACACGCACCGCTCGTCTACCTATTGAGGGAGGGTCTCGTGTGCATATTCCTGCGTTGTCTCCGGTCGCTTACACCTCCCTGTCGTCAGCCTTATACGTAGGCATCTGTGTATTCGTCCGCCTCCGTTGTTAGCTGCTTGCTTACGATGGTGTGAGTTGCCTTGTTGCCTTCGAACGGGGGGCCTTGATGATCAGGCTTTCGTCATGACTCACGCAATCTTCTTTGAGAAGTGACAATGTGAATGCGCAAGACAATTCCCGCAATTGACGTTTTCATGTCTGTTTTGGATAGGAGTTGCAGATGGGCTAGAGCAGTGGTCGTTTATGGTCGCGGGCTTCAAGTATAAAGAGATTGGCATGAAGCATCTTGTAGACTTCATTCAATCGCACACTATTCAGTCATAACTACAATCACAAACACTCACACTCTTAAACCCAATTGACTCTTAGTCAAATCTTGTTCATAACCATCAACCAATCCCTACCCAAACAACTTCACAACATGTCGAACCCTGTCCGCAACGACACTGCCACCACCAGCAGTAAGAATTCATACAAACTAAACCCGAGCGTATGCTAACTCCCAACCTTAGCCAACATGAACCCATCATCAGACCAGTATACCAGCTCCAAGGCTGCCGACCCCGAGACAGCTTCCATTGCCACCTTTTCCTCAACCACACCCCTGGTTAAGAAGGACAAGAAGGAAAAGCAAAAGGAGAAGAAGGAGACCGAGATTGACGTCCAGAAGCTACAGGAGCAGGCTTTGCGATCGCAAATCCGCTTTAGCATGTAAGAGACGGTAGTCTTGAAAAAGGTCACTTAAGGGGGGAGAGGCTTGGCGTGGCCACGAAGGCGTCATGGCATTGTATTTAAAAGGGCCCGTTCTGAGAAACGGCCCAGTGTTGGATATTTTTGGGGATATTGGGTTAAAGTTCACCAGTCAATGTGACTAGAGAGTGAACGACGGGTTATCATTCACCATGAACGGGACTGGCATTGACAGTCTTTAGTTAAATTTGAATCTTATTATTTGGGGGTTTGCAACCACCCTTAGAAGCTATCGTTGAGAATATCTTCGTTCATCTTGACCATGGTAGGGCTGTACTCGGATGAGTTTGGATCAACGCCTGCATCCAGGAGAATATCGCCAACGATTCTCTGGCTGGCTTCTCGTGCTGAGATAAGTTAGATATGGCACTCTTGAAGAAAGATGCTTTGAACAACTTACCAGGTGTCTGTAAAAGCTTGGATGGAGGAAGGGCAAACTGAATTGTCTTCGGCGGACTCATGCCAGCGTAAAGATCGATATCCTCATCCTCCTCATCACTCTCCCAATCAATCTCATATTTCTTCTTCCCACTAGCAATGGTGCTCTCATCAGCAAACACATCCCGCGTCTTCCTCGCCGTCGCCGGCGTCTGCACGCTGACACCAGGCGTCCTGGGACCCTGTGTTGCCGCTGCGAGGCGCTGCCGGGCGTTGCTCTTGTACGGCGACATGAACACTTCGCTGCGGAGGGTGGGCACAGCCATTTCGGGGGACGAACCGGGAGAGTCGTCCTTCCATGCGGGAGTCTCCTTCTTGGGCTGGGTGGTTTTGAGGGGGGAGATGCGATAGGCGGGCTTGTGTGGTGTGGCCTGGATACGGTAGTTCTTGTCGAGGAGGCGATGGAGCAGGGGATCCTTGTTCGCTTGTGCCGATTGCTCGACTGTAAGATCGTCGTCAAACTTGTTCCGTGGCGTCATGGCCATGTCTGGTAGTCTGGCGGTGTGCTGGGCGAACAGAACGGTCGAGTCCTCGTTATCTTGCAGCACAGTCGTCTCATCCTCCTCGTCCAGCATCTCTCGTTTCATGGTTTCATACGGCGACTGCATATCCGAGAAGCGCGTCCTGGTCTTGGACGCTGGCGGTCGCGGGGTACTGCCCGAGAGCTCGGCATCGTCGAGGAGAGAGTCGTCGGCGTGGAAGGTGGAATGTTCGGCGCCGGTCGTGGCCGTCATATCATCATCATGATGTGCGGTGTAGTCGGCGGTAGTGTCCTCTCTCATAGCCGTGCTCTCCTCCACGTTGGTCGTCTCGTCATCGTTTGCAAGCTCTTCGTAGCCGGAGAGGGAAACGTTGGCCGAGGCCTCAAAGAACTGTTTCCAGAACTGGGGGTTGTTAGCTTCGGGCGTCTTTCATTGAAGGAGATTGGCTGTACCTTTGATGCCTCCCATACGGCGCGCGAATGCTCTCCATATTGCTCGACTAGTGGCAGGATGCTCGTAGTCACGATGCGATGCGACTTGCTGAAGTTGTGATCGATTTCTGCCCAGGTTAGCACCCAACCAGACAAGACAATGGTCACTCGTACCTTGGAGAGTGAGGGTGATGGATTGTTCGAGCCTCTCGAGCTCTTCTGTCAAAGACAGATTGCGAGCGGCGTTGCTTTGTCGAGACATGATTGTGATACCCAGCGGTTGTCCAAGTCGCTATGATGGATGTTGGGTTACTTGTTTACTATGCTCATGATAAATTGGAGCCGCGCGTGGGGACGCGATGAGGGGCAGTTCTTGGCGGGTCTGCATTGACACTAGGTACGTATGGCGGGGTATATTGCATCTGGTGTATCACAAAGGCATGACAACAAATGTCGAAATATATTATGCATAATTTCTTCTTTAGTTAATTCTAGCCCTTGGTGTAATAATCATTCATCTCCAGTTTCATCAAAAGCTGGGCTACCATGTGATCTTCTCCAATGCCCTCCTGTTTCAGTCCCAGGTCGTCCGACACCTTGTTGCTTGTTGATCGACTCTTTTCTGTCAAAGCTCGACAAACCGTCGCAAAAATTTGAACCTTTGTCTTGAAGTTCTTGTAGAGTTTCTTAATCTCCTCTCGTGTTTCTTCAGGGTCTGTGTCTGGGCCGATCCCCATGGCCTTTGTCCGAGAGAACTTGGAATATGCCAGTAGGGATACAAAGATTTCATCGAGCAGCTTCAACACTGGCTGTTGTCTCTTTCTGAGGAAAAGAGAAAGCATGATCCGGTCTAGGACTCGCGAGTGAAACTCTCGAAGCCTGTCAGGACTCTCCACCGTTTCCGGGGTGCTGCTGAGGTCTGGGTTGTTCAAATCTGACTCAATCTTGTCCAGCTTGGCTTCGAAAGCTTGCCAAGGGATAGCAATGCCCGAATCGAAAAAGAATGAAGTGATGCCGGACACGAAGTGGTGTGCCTCTCGTGCGAATCGGTACGAGATGTCCTCGGGGTCGTACCAATGAGTTGTTCTGGAGTTGACGTCCCGGAAGAGCTGGTTGATTACATACAGCATCCTCAGGATCCGCAACAGAAACTTGAAGATGCGATCGTATTGTGTCAGGATGACTGGCGTGATGATGCTGGACAGGGGAGCTGGTGCCTTGTAGGACAAGCGGAGAAAGTCGAGAGCCTCCAGAGAATCTGGGTTCATGCACTTCTCAATCTCCTCTTCCAATAGATCTCGCACACTAAAACTCAGGTCTCCCGGCAGTTCAGCCGAGTCCCTGGATATACTGGTCAACCTTTCCTTGGAAAAGCCATTGTCGGATGTAAAGCTCTCGGCTAGTACTCCCATCAGCGCGAGCCGCAGCTCAGAGCTCGCTGGCGGCCAAGTGTCTCGGCCTCCAAGACGAAGGCCCATGACACCACCCTGTCGTGCGACTCCGGCCTGCCGTTCAGCTGTCTCCAACTCAGGGTCGAACAAGGCATGCGATAATCGACTGACAAATAGCCCGTTTCCAAACATGTGAAAGTCGCGGTGCATCTTGAGGTGGCTGCGCAAGTCATGGTTGCTAAACAGAAGCCGCAGACTCTCTTGGTTGACCACATAGGATTGAGCTGAAGCAATGCCACCAAAGGACAATACTGGGAGCAGCGACCAATGAGGCGCAAAATCAGGGCGTTGGGCGGGAGGTCGATAGGCCCCAGACAATCTTTGGCGGACAACTTGGCTTAGAGAATCCTCGGCCCCATGATCAGGAAGAGGTTGGTTGAACTGTTCAATGGACGCCAAGAGTCGCTGTTCCATTTGGTTCGCCTCGATACCGTGGAATTGTAGTTCAGCTTCGGAAGCTAGTGGGAGCATGTAACGCTTCAGGAGATCCTGCTCCTCGTGTTGGTCTGGCTCTTGATGCGTCCTGGCCTTTTGAACCGCCTCGAAGAGATTGGCCCGATACTCGTTGACCCGAGCCTCGAGTTCGTGAATGGCATCCCAATCGTAAAGCCAGCCGACCTTGGGAGGCCGAGTCACATCGAGGATATTCGGCGTCGCCAAGGGGTGTTCTGGGTGACATGTCCTAATGAACCGCAGATTCTTGCCAGTCTCAAAGATGGACTTGGCAATGTCGTATGGCATAAAGTGAGGCATCTTGTTCTCGTCCAAACGGAAATCGATATCTTCCACCTCTTGACCAAAGTCATCCATGTACTTCTCCTTGTCGACCTTGATGAATCCCTTGCTCTCGCCGACATTGGCTTTTGTCAGTGGGAGGCCCTCTTCCCGTCTGGTTCCGATCCATTCCTCTAGGAACTCAATCCATGGTTGTGACACTCGTTGCAAGACCTCACGCATGATCCCACGTAGTTGCTCCTCGCCGTAGTCAACCGAGTAGGCTTCGTGAAATACGTAAGAGAGGACGTGCTCGTCTGTGTATCCCTTGCGGAACTTGGATGTCAGTCTGCGAAAGGGGGCCAGAATTGCCAACAGCCCTTTAACAGTTGACTGCAGCTCCAAGAGCGATCGAGGATTCTGACCAGACACAGCCACATGCTGCTGGACATCCTTGAGGACCTGATCAAGGGCACCAGCCAAAGCAACACCACATCTGTTAGTACGCTTTGAATATGTGGTCTGGACAAAGGATTGAAGTTCCAAGAACATCAAACCACATTTGTGACACTGCTTCTCTAATCCTTCAAGGACATCTCTTGAATATCCCGAAACACGCATGCTGGGTAATGCTGGGGCCAAAGACCGTCCTTTGTCTGGTCTCAAAAAGAACACCGACTCTTGCCCAAGTGCCAGAGCAAGTAGTGAGGTGAAGTAGGCCTTGGCATCGATGATAGGTATCTCGGAGTTCTTCAGTTCCAGAGGGTCCATCGACCAAGTCAGGAGGGCATCGTAGACACCAGCACCAGCTTCGGTTACCATATGTGGTTGGCCAACTGTTGTTCTACCAGCGATAAAGCTGTCCCAAGTCTTGTGCTCGGCAGCCTTTGCTTTCGGCTCGTCGATATCCATCCATAAATCGTCTGTCAGCTCCACATCATGGGTGCTCTCTCTGGGGGTCGGGACATCGTTGGAGGAGGTGGTGACTTCGGACTCAGGCTCTTCAGGCTGTAGGGACGGTAACTGGAAGAAGCCATTCTTCTCGACGGCTATGGATGATAATTGCACTAAATCAGAGTCTAGATCGTCTGAACAATTCATTAGCATAGCTAAAGTTGGGGATGATAAGAGGGGCACGACTTTTGAGACTGGGTGAGAAGAAGGGATTTGGTCCGTCAAGATCGCTGTTTAGCTGCGCGTGCCATTTTGATCCCTTCCATAAGTCGGGGACATCAAAAACGGTTGATAGATCATCAGGTTCAGCCATGACTGCTATGTTGGTTCGAGCAAACAGTCCAGCATCGTCCAAGACGAAGGTCGTGTGGAGTGCATGGTTGGGTTGAGCTGTTACGCATGAGACCCATGGGCTCGACGCTGGTCAATTTACGCGAATTAGGTGGCCCCGCGTCGCGTTCCAGCGCTTTTCGCGCTAAGCATGCACTGGAGCTGAGCTGAGCTTCTTCCAGAACACGGCGCCAGCGAATCGGAGATCATTCACGCCACACCTGGAGGGCAGCTCATGATCAAACAGAGCTTGAATCCTTCAACTTCTTTCCATTGCCTGGGCTTCCTGCAGCATCTCTAGCATCACCACCGAAAATCAAGACATCTAAAAGCTCTTCAACCAATTCTTGTAACCTGGATATTCTATCCTCTACTCGTCACAACTCGACCACAATGGCGCCTAGAAAGCGTGCCCGCGCCAGCACCCAGACTGCTGCGACGCCAACGCCTGCGCGCGACGACGACGCAATGGACGTCGATACTCCCCAGGCCGGGGATCAGGAGGAACCCACTGAACCCAAGGAACCCGACAACAATTTCAACGACCACTGGACGGATGATCAAGTCGCTTCTCTATTCAAAGGTGTCATTCGCTGGAAGCCAGCCGGTTAGTTTTCTATCTCAACCTCCATCCTTCTTGCCATCATCTAACAAATATCTGTAGGGATGCACAGGCATTTCCGGATGATAGCAATCTCAGAGCACCTACGAAATCACGGCTTCGACCCCGACCTATACCCACACACGCGCATCCCCTACATCTGGCAGAAGCTTCGGACATACTACAACCTCGAAGTCATCGACGAGCGGGAGAACTTTGATGAGGACGAGACGGAGGATCGATATGTCGAGTTTTCGCTCCCCAGAGCACAATTCTTTGACGCCATGATGCAGCGTGCACATGCCGACCCTAGCGAGGCGCCTACATCACCTGCGCAACTCGATCTCTCACCAGCACCGTCGTCTCCAGCCAAGAAACGGAAGCGAGGTGACACCAAGACTAGAGGTACTTCGGTAGAGGACACTGAAGAGGGAACGGACGCACCATCGCCAGCACCAAAGACAAAGCGAGGATCAAGACAAAAGAAGAAGGGTGCGACGCAGACAAAGGCTGAGAAGCAGGAAAAGGCCGAGACGACGGAGGAAGAAGAAGCAGAGGAAGGTAGTTCAAGCTCTTCGAGCGAGGAGGAAGAAGGGAGCGCTGAAGAGGGCGGAACACCCGTGTCGAAAGCGACGAGAGGTGCTAAGAAGGGACAAAAGTCTGCGCCTGCAAAGACGAGGGCGAGGGCACGGAGAAGACGGTGAAGTTGATGTTGCGGTGGTTCTGCGTCTTGGTGGTAGGATGTTATGGCTTAGATACCCTTCAGCAATGGATTTTATGAATATGTGATGATTACTGTAGATGCTTCGTCCAGCTGTAAGGCCGGTCTGGTAAATGCTTATACATGTCTGGTCTATTTGCCCTCCCACTCGCTGCGATATCTCGTCTGGGTCCTCCAATCGCGTCCTATGGGAAAGATGCTCTCCACGTCGAGCGTCGTCCGCTGCGCCGAGCCCGGCTGGTACATCTTGGGCATCTCGATCGGCGGCTTCTTCTGGAGGAGATCCCACATCCCGGCCTCGGCCTGTCGGCTGACATGCTGGTCTCGCTCCTCGGCGTACTGCTCCTGCCGTCTCTCCGTCGCGATGCGGTTCTTGAGGGACTCCTTTTTGCGGTACGTGTCTGGGAAGTCGGCGGCGGAGAATTGTAGGATCTCCATTGCTTCTCGGTTGATGGCGGCTTCTTCCTCGTGCGATGCAATCATTGCCGTCTCAAAGTCTGAGTCGTCTATTACCTCCTCGTCGGAGAGATCCGAGAGCTCTTCGACCGTAGTTGGCTCGAGTGCCCTTTTGGCTTTTTCTTCGCGTCCAAGTAAGTCGCCCTCAATTTGATCGTAGCTAAGAGCTTCCTGGTCTGCCTCTTCGTTCCGGTCAGGCGGTTTGTTGTAGACCTCGAGTCGAAGTCTCCGGGCACACTTGTTCCAGAACCTCAGGGAGTTTGGTTTCAGGCCCAAGGAGGCAACGGCAGTTTCGACATCTTCTACTCTGATGATGTCGCGGGTTGAAGGCATTACCTCCTTCTTGGCTCTGATCCTGGACATGCTGAGAAAGATGGTTGTTTGGACAAGTCTTCTGGTTATTGAGACTGCCAAAGAGTGGAAATCCTCAAATGTCGTCGCCCACATTGAGGGAGGGCTGTCGTCGATAAAGTTCCAATTCTCGCTAGGAATGGAAGAGTTCATAAAGATGCGCTCAGAAAGTCCCAACCAAGTGTGAAGATGGAAAAGGCTAGCGAAGGGGAGGTTTTGGCCCTCTGGATTCTCGCCATTGTCAAGTTGTCGGGCGATTTTGGGGGTAATGTCCCAGCATTCTCCCCATTTGCTCTCCTCCCGTTGCTCTTCTTTGCGCTCCTGGCGGACAGATATGGCGTCAGCAGCTTCTTCCAGAGCGTGACAGCACTGTTGGCTGAGCTCGATTGCTGCAGGGTGCTCAGGGAATTCAATGGCCGAACGTCTGACTTCTCGTTGTCTTAGAAGTTGCGCCCTCTGGAGCACGTGGAGGTAGTGGTTCACTTCGACCTCGCTCTTTGTGCCTATGCGCGAAGCTATGCCAGGCAGATCTCCTTGTCCCAGACGTGCGAGAGCCTCAAAGAAGAGTTTCTTTTCCAAGGTGGACCACACTGTGAGGCCGATTTGACTTGCGTCGAGGGCACCTTCTTCATCGACGACACAAACCCGCTGCGCCGCATCTTTAATGTCGATGTTGAGGAGGTTCAGATAGTCGGTGTTGAGAACTCCTTTATGTCGCTTGAAAACACGAGGTGCTGGGTCCTCTTCTGCTGGACGTTTGAGTGATGACTGCTGATCATCCTCGCATGCATCGACTTCATCGCCGCTGTATATGCTCCCAGAGACATCAGAGTCGTTTTGGCCATATTCTCCAAGAAAACCCTGTGCGACTTGAGCCCTCAACTCAGCGTCGCCCATGTCAGGTCCCTCCTCAGCGAGGGGATCATAGTCAGTTCCAGGCTCCATGCTCCCTCTTTCCTTGTGTGTCGAAGATTCTGAAAAGGCGAAAACATGATAGCAACGACGGGACTAGGGCAAGTTCCGACCCTGGGAGTGAATACAAGGCCAGTAAAGAATGGAAAAACTGCGTTGAAGCTCGTAAAAAGTGAAGAAGATGGGCTTCAACCCATTCTTCACAGCGTTCAAAGTAAAACTGAAAAGGTGAGTGAGCTCAAGCATCATTGGCCAGAAGGTTTGAACCTGATTACTAATCTTGCACCAGCATCAAACCTCTGCATCGCCAATTTTCATGAATTTTATTGCATCAGGCTCAACGGTTTCGGCGTTGTGTTTCTCATCATGTACAATGCTACAATTTGCTTCAAAATGTATTTTCCGTACAAGTACAGGGATGGGCGCATCTGCGGTCACTCCCTTGACTTTGAAGGCATTCGCATCGACTGTGGCTCATAACAAGCCTAAGCTGAAGCTTCGAGATTATCAGGAGGAATGCATCTCATCGGTTCTGAAGTCTTTGAAGCAGGGTCATAAGAGAGTAGGAATCTCGTTAGCTACTGGTAGTGGCAAGACGGTATGTTGAACTTGCGTTTTGAAAGTTCTCCAACTCACAAGTGAAGGTCATCTTTACACAACTCATTGACAAGATCCCGCCAATATCCAAAGAGGCGACGCAAACATTGATCTTGGCGCATCGTCGAGAGCTCGTTGAGCAAGCGGCTCATCATTGTCAGCGCGCGTATCCAAATAAGTCTATCGAAATTGAGATGGGCAATGTGCACGCCACGGGAACAGCCGACATTACAGTTGCCAGCGTACGGAGTATAACATCACAGGACCGACTAAGAAAGTTCAATCCCTCTCGGTTCAAACTGGTGCTTGTCGATGAAGCCCATCACATTGTTGCGCCAGGTTATCTAAAGACTCTGGGCCACTTTGGGCTTGAGGAGAAGCGGCACAAGTCTCCAAACCTGGTTGGAGTGTCTGCTACCTTTTCACGATTTGATGGACTTAGAATTGGTGCAGCTATTGATGAGATTGTTTACCACAAGGATTATGTGGACATGATCTCTAAGAAATGGCTCTCAGATGTCCTCTTTACGACGGTTGAATCCCACGCCAACCTGTCAAAAGTGAAGAAGGGTGCATTTGGCGACTATCAGCCTGGTGAACTCTCCAAGGCCGTCAACACGGACGAAATCAACGACATTACTGTGCGCAGTTGGATGGCCAAGGCTCCTGGGAGAAAGTCGACATTGGTATTCTGTGTCGACGTGGCTCATGTCGTCGAGTTGACTGAGAGATTCCGAAAACACGGATTTGACGCGAGATATGTCACGGGAGATACGCCTAAAGTTGAGAGAGGCGAGACTCTTGATGCTTTCAGGAACGGCGAGTTCCCTGTGTTGGTCAACTGCGGCGTCTTTACCGAGGGTACCGATATTCCGAATATTGACTGTATCATCTTGGGTAGGCCGACTAGGTCACGCAACCTCCTTGTTCAGATGATTGGCAGAGGAATGAGATTGCATCCTGGCAAGAAGGATTGCCATGTTATCGACCTCGTGTCGAGCCTTGACACTGGGATCGTGACAACCCCTACACTGTTTGGCCTTGATCCAAACGTACTGGTTGAGAAAGCAACAGTGAAAGATCTAAGAAAGATCAAGGAATCTCAAGAGGTAGAGCACGTGGACTCTCAAATGTCTCTCTCCTACCTAACTTCTAGGGGCCCAAACTCCCCTGACTCAGTCACGTTCACCGACTACTCGTCCGTGTTGGACCTCATCGCTGACACATCAGGCGAGAAGCACATTCGTGCCATCAGCAAATACGCCTGGGTTCAAGCGGGAGAGGAAAAGTTTGTGCTGTCAGCCCCAAACGGCTCCTACATCAGGATCGAAAAGATTCTCGGACGAATCAGGGCATCTGAGCCCGTCTTTCGAGCTGTCGAAGTGCGCGCGCTCCCCCCTGGTATGGCAAAGTCACCATACGCAATGCCGAGAGAGATCCTCACCGCCGCAACATTCACCGACGCTGTGCACGGGGCGGACAGCTTCGCTGCAAAGGCATTCCCTCATACCTTTATTCACCGCTACCAGCCATGGCGTTCATTGCCTCCCACAAAGGGGCAGGTTGACTTTATCAACAAGCTCCGCGGCAAGGCCAAGCCCCTGACTGCCAACGACCTAACAAAGGGTAAAGCGGCCGACATGATCACCAAGTTGAAGCACGGTGCCCGTGGTCAGTTTGCGAGGATTGAAGCGGAACAGAAGAAGCAAGCTCGGCAGAGAGTGGCGGCAGAGAGCAAGAGGCTCCGCGAACATGTCAGTGTCGGACCTGTGGCCGTCTGACGGGGGTCATGAGCTGGAAGGGGCTGCTCTTGGTCAGCCAGGTATGTAACAAGACATGTAACAACATGATAGAAAAAAGGCGTTTGGCTGGATGATTTTTTTTGGTGCTTGTGCATCAGGAGGTTTTCGGAGATTGTCCTCTGGAAGCCGGTATAGAATCTCGGGACTTGATGAAGGGTTTGGCATGTATCACCTCCATGTATATCTACGAGCAACTCAACCCACGAGCTTGAGGAACCTTCTCACATGAAAGACTGTATCCATCTCATTCATCCCATCCGATCAAAGCGTGTACAGACCGGGCTCGCCGAACAAGGGGGATTCCACAAAGGACATCGCTCATGTCCGAAGTCGAGCAAACAGAAAGGAGTCAAGGGTCTGAATAAAAGGGAGCAGACGCCTGTATCTCCCAGTCATCGAGATCACCCCCTCCTTTTCTTTACTCCTATGGCGTGTGATTCACAGACGATGGAGGCAACACCAACGAGGGGGAGGAAAGTTTGGTCAGCTTTCCGGCCGAGGGCTGGCGGGAACTGTCATGGCAGTGTTGGCAGCCGGTGTGTTCACGAAAGGTCGTCGTCGACTGCTGGCAGACTCTTGTCACTGCCATGACACTTCTTTGCTTTGAGCCTTGATGTGTGTGCCTTTTTTTGAACTTTCTTGCATTTTCTTCTTTGAAGCTTCTCAACAAACTCCAAGACATCACCTCAATCACGATCACAGCTTCATCACCTTTCGTTCAAACCTCGTCAGCTTGGCCAAGTTTGATAAACGATATCCAATAATGGACCTCGACCGCAGCGAGTCCTCGCTTTCTTGTGTCCGACCGCCCTCGTCGCTGCTCATTGAGCGCCCCGTCGAGCCCGCCAACGCCCAGGAGAAGGGGAAGCGCGTCCACTTCTTCGATGTCTTCTGCCCAAGCTCTCCAGCTGCTTCGCCCATCTTGCCCGAAGGCATCGTTCAGAATGAGGAGAAGCGCTTTGAATCATTCGCCGCCTTCTCTCCAAGTCTAGAGGCTGCTCCGCCCGCTTCACCCAAAGACGTCGTTCAGAACAAGAAGGGGCCCTTTGAATTGCCCGATGTCTTCTCTCCAACTCCTGCGGATGTTCCGCTCATCTTACCAAAGGCCATCATCCAGAATGAGCAGACGCGCCTCGACCTGCCTGACGTCTTCTCTCCAACTCCCGACACCGTCTCGCCAGCGCGGCCAACGACAATCCACCACCTACCCAGTGCTTCTTCTCACCAACCTTCATCCATCGAGGTCATCAGCACACCCGCCGACCTAAGAAATTTCAAGAGCGGCGAGCTCGAACGTCGAGGAGCCCCTGCCCGCGAGGTGTTCAGGGACCAGTTCACGGGTCCTCGCCCAGTTGGTGATCCATCTATACTTGATCCGGGAGAGTATAGATTAATGTACCCGCCTCCATCTCGCGACGCATACCCCAACATCGAAAGGTTCCCGTTTACGTTCGTGGAGTCGTCCAACCCTGTTGATCTTGAAGAACCCATGGGAGAATACGTTGAGCAGAGCGACAAGCTGGAAGACTTTCTCACCTCGCAGAGCAAGAAATACGCCAAAGACCATGCCAAGTATGCCCGCCAGCACACGAAGCTTATTACGACCTGGGACAGGATCAACGACGCTCGATATGCCAAGGCTGAGAGGGAATCGCGTATGCCTGAGCACAATCCCCACAAGGGAGAGCATATAATCATCGACCCCCTCACTCGAAATCAGCAGCGCAAGATAATCGAGCTCGAGACTGACCTGGCTCCTCTAATGGAAAAGGTGGCGCTCAACCGTGCCGAGACAGAGGGCATTATCGCCGCGACCTTCATGTTCAACTGGGATTACGCTGATCTACCGCCGACCGATTACCAACGCTCTGTCCTCCGTGAGACTAAGAGATTCGAGAAGTTCCTCTTTGAGCAGGAGAAGCCTGAGGTCAAGACCGGTCTGGATTATGTCGTCACTGACGCTGACCTGCATGGGCATGCCGGCAGCCGTAACCCTACTCAACCTTTGTTCGATGACATCAAGAAAGAGAGCAAGAAGGTGTATTATGAAACAGTTTGGAAGCAGCGAAAGGAGGAGTGCTTATCCGCTCCCAAGATGTCTCTTCCACTCCCTCCACCTCCTGAACCTATTGAGTCTCTTGAGCCCGCCCCCTGGGAGGCATTCCTATGCCCCAAGCCAAAGACGACCGTCAAAAAGGATCAAGCCAAGCCATCAACCCCGGTTCCTATGTGGTTCACCAACTTTGTCAAATTCGACATTTTCAAGTTCGAGAGCTACAAACTCCAAGACCAATTCAACGAACTCCTCCGCACAATCCGAAAGCTCGAGTCAAGAATTAACAGCCCCGACACTCCTGCTGCGAAGCCAAAGTGGGATATGGAATGGCACGATCCCAGCCTCGCGTGGTCGACTCCAGTCCGACAGGAGAGCGGCGGCTAGTGGAAATGCCGCTCTGATAGGGACGCGCCGATCGGCGAGCGAATGTGTCGTCAGTGTCACGGGATGGGGACTGTAGTCGAGCCTCGGGTGAAGATGCCTCAGGAGGATGAAGGGTTTGTGGGGGATTTCGACTTTGCGGATGTGTTTGAGCTGTCGTGGGATTACAAGAAGCCTTATACTGAGTCGCCTGAGACTCAGCTCAAGGAAATCAAAATTGGAATCAAGAAGGCCATGTTTATGGCTGCCAATAAGGGCAATGAGAAGGTTCGGGCGAGGCCTGTACGCAAGTGGTAGGGAGGTGATTTCGGTTCTGGGGTATCAAATCGCCGTTGCAATAGGGTAGCTTGCTGTGTTGCAAAGGATACAACGCTCAAATCAAGTACAATCAGTTTAAGGAACCGTGACTGAAATGAGGTGGATGTTTTCAACAGTGTATGCTCTGGACTGCTTGGTTCTCATCTTGTGTGCCTCTTTCTAGCTTGGGCGCGTGTAAATGTTGTTGTTACTGCAAATCTCCAAGTTTATTGGCAATCCCCACCAAGCATGAGTTCTCAAGTTAGCATGCTAGATATTGCTTGGTACATGATGATTTCGTTCCCATCTGAAAGAAGACATGTTTGTGAACAAGCAATGTATTTAGATCGAAACAACCTCATTCAAAGATGGGTGACAATCAACCCCTGGATAAGTATTTAAACCCCCTCCCCCAGCCTGCATGTAACACCATCTTTTGTTCTCTCCATATATACTTTACACAGTAGAACCTGACAGTGAGAGGGTTAACCGTTCTTCCTGGATTGCTCGCACGCCTAAATATGAAGGTCGACGAAGAAGAATTGGCATTAGAGTTACACTGACCGCACTATACTACAACGATACCAACCAGAAGCAACCGCACGAAAGACGGCTGAATGGATGACCCTTGGCGGCACCTGGACTCCCCATACTCGAAGAGGCCATTCTAGAACATTAGGAAGCTCTACACTTTTCTGCCTGTCTTGCCATCATCTAGGTGGCACACGGCAAATCGATAGACGCCGCCAGAGAATATATATACTCTCCTTCGAAGAGCAGTGTTTTTTTGCTGTGGCTTTTGTGTAATAGCATCAAACTCACTGATGGCCGCGCTGAGGTTATTCGTCGCTTCAACAATCTTGAGGCAGCTGACATAATTTCTTCTGCTCAGTGCTCAGGCTGGTTGCTTTCGAGGAGGATTGCAAGAACACCAGAGGAGTGATGGGCCTTCACTCAAAGGCATGAAGGCGGAAAAGCGCCAGAGCCTTGTTCTTGAACACAGAGCTTCCATGGGAGTCTCTGCCCCAGAAGAAAGAACCTCGAAGTTCCGTGCCTAGCTGCTAGCTAGAGCAGGTGCCAAGAATAGCCCCCCATCGACAACTAAGAAGTCATTGGACTGTTCTCTTTCGGCACGCTTGGTCCTGACCGCCGATGCATCTCTTTGACGCTCAGGGACATTTTCGTTTCTTATAAAACTCTTGGCCATCGACATAAAATGGGCTGTTTTCACGCACTTTATATCAGATCACACCAACAGGGTCTTTCTCGCAGAGTCTTTGACAGTTGATAAGTGTGCTTGAGACAGAACTGTCACAGACTATCTTATCCCTGAGAGCTCAAGGCAAAGCTGGGGAACGTTTTGGCTTCCTTTGACCGAATATGGCTGCAACTGCTTCTCTGTACTACCTGTTGTCTATATATATCTACAACCAAAACACCTCGCCTTCCCATAGCACTTCCAAGGGTCTGAGCCATCAAGTCTATAGATGCTGGATTCCAACACTCATCATCACGCTAGATGTATTTCAGAAAACCAAGTCCGGACAGCAGACGACACGCAGCGGTGAACACAACATCCCCCCTGACACAACTGCGTCTGTCTATACCTCAAAGCTCAGGATCATGAATAACAATCGTACCGAGCCAAGCGCAGAACTCTGATTTCTGGATGCAAGAAGAGCCTCATGGGGCCGCCTTCCGAGGAGGGCTACTATAGCGACATCGAAAGGCCATTTGACGAATATAATAATTATACAACCCAAGATGTCTTTTAGGTGTCTAGACTCGGTCCCATATTGGCAACGTTCCCACGAGAGTTTATTAGTAAATATAGCCCTTGCTTTTCCACTTCATACCTTTCGGTCTACGGCCCTCTATATATACGACATGTCCTGAGAGATATGTGTCTTAACACATAATGACCCTGTGGTCATCGCTGCGATCCTGATCTTCGCCCATTGTTGGCGGACAGAATGGCTTTCCGTGCCATGACATCGCCGCTGGAGTTCTTCAGATTGCGACAGGCTACCAGTACCCTTTATATAATATCGCCGCCGTCTGCGAAGATACACCTCTTCAGCGACACACCGTCGAAGACCTCGACTTGAGGGGATGAATGCGTTCACCATCTGTCTCCTGGATATGGCGTAGAAGCCCTATTTTCCCAACCTCGTTGATCTTACGGGGCATAGTAGTAGCCTTCCTCTCTCGGAATTAGTGAACGCTACGGGATCTTGGCGAAGAAGGCTAAACACTCGATGCTCAAGAAGAAACTGGAGGTGATCGTTGATACGCTGGCGAATATCACCGGTTCGCGGCCTGCTCGCTCGCGCTGGTTGATGTGGCGTCTTTACTCACAGCGGCGATATCCCTTTTGGAGCGAGTACAACGTCTCCAGATTTACCTTATAATATTCAAGGTGGCCGGGTGTACCGCGACTGAGCCATGTTGGACATGAGTCGCTTTCGGTCATGACATGGATCACAACGGAGTCGACACCAGCATGAAAACGTATTGGCCGTCTTTCTCGAGGGGTTATTACGCCATCAGCAGGTGAAACAGTAGTAGCAACAAAGGCTGACCGCTTCACTGCTGCTTGAAGAACGATCGACGAAAAGCTAGAGCTCGCGCATCGTTTTGGTTGTCTCCCCCCGTCATCGAACCGACGCAATCACCGGTGACAAAGGGGAATGGTTTCGATTTATTTCTGACAAGTCTATACAATAGAGCTACGGAATTTCACGACATCATACCATTCTTTCAATGGCTTGACCAATTCTTATCTATATAACATGTGCTCGAGTTTTTGCACATCGATTCAAGAAAGCGCCTTGGGACAGGAATATCGACAAGGAAGAATACATCACTTTGAAAAGCACGTAGAGCTAAACAGATATCGATACTATGAGTGTCTTGGTTATTGTCTCCGCGAAATATCATGCTATCTAAGAGTAGCCCTTACTCAAAGGCATTTACAACCGAAAGCCCAATTAGTTAAAGGTTTCTAGATAATTCACCACACAATATAATCATTTAGCCATACCATAAAGTGTATTACTGTATTAGAATAACTCCTTCTAGTTAATAAAGTCACTGCCAGGGAAGTCTCCCAAGGTCGTAACATCCTTCAGAGCCTGCACGACAATCTCAATAGCCTTGACAAGATCTTCCTCAGTAATAGTGATGGGCGGGCTAAAACGCAGACGACCAGCTCCAATACCCACCAAAACACCCCTAAGCGCTGCCAGAGCAGCTACCCGTCGAGCAGTCACACCAGGGACAGACTCATCTAGAACAAGAGATTGGAAGAGGGCACCTCCTCGGAGTTCCTTGACGTGAGGGGGCGACAGCTTCTTGACTGTCTTGGTGAGTAGTTCTCCAAGGCGTTGAGAGCGTTCTGAGATTTTTTCTTCTTCGAGAACTTCGAGAGAAGCTATGGCTGCGGCGCATGCAACTGGAGATGCGCCAAAGGTTGAGAGGACCTCGTTTTTACCGAGGACATCCATCACATGCTTCTTACCCATAATTACAGACATGGGGTAGAAGCCTGGATAATGTCAGACTAGGGAGAAAAGTACTGCTGCAGACAGATAGATACTCACCTCCAGTTACCGCCTTTCCAAGCGTGACCAGATCTGGTTTGACGCCTTCTTCGTGCTGGTAGGCCAGGTCCTTTCCAGTTCGTCCATAACCTGACTGGATCTCATCACAGATGAAGAGGATGTTGTACTTGTTGCAGAGATCCTGCACAGCCTTGAGATATCCTTTTGGTGGGAAGCGGGTGCTGGTGAGGTTAGGGTTAATGATCAGTTCTGGTTTTGATGGAAATGAAGACTCACCCGGCCCAACCCTGAACAGCTTCGACTAGAAAAGCTGCGATCTTGTGGCCATCTTGTTTGAAGGTCTCTTCAAGCACTTCCACATCTCCGTAATGAATCAACTTTCCACTCGTTGGCGCATACGGACCGACATTGGGAACGTGTTGTCCAAAGTCTAAGGCACAAGTCAGAGGCAGTCACAGCAAAAGAATCAAGAAGGGAGTTACTCTTTGCAACAACAGTAGCAAGAGGCATGGTCGCTAGTGTCAACCCGTGATAACACTGATCGGTAGTGAGAATCCAGGCTTCACCCTCCGAGATACCCTTCTTGGTATAAGCCCACTTGCGAGCAATCTTGACAGCAGACTCGACAGCTTCAGAACCACTAAGCATAGTAGCAATATAATCAAATCCGAATTTCTGCCCATGTCAGACACTAAATTGCAATCGGGGACAGAGACTAACCATTGTGATGCGCTCTGCAAACTTGGCATAGAGAGGACTGATATAAGAGGTACCGACGAGCGGCATCTTGTAGATTTGATCAGCTGCGGCTTTGGCGATCTTGGGGTGTGAATAGCCAAAGTTGACGACAGAGAATTGAGAGATGAAGTCGATGTACTTCTTTCCATCTACGTCGGTGATGATGTGGTCTTGGGCACTCTCGACGGCCACCTGAAGACAAGTTAGAGATGCTCAACCATGGTGATACAGTTTAACTTGCAGGAAATGCAGCAAAACCTCCTCGGACATGCTTAGACCACAAGTCAACATAATGCGAGGTCTGTTTGGACAGAGCGAGGTCGTTAGAGGCCCTGCTAGCCTCGGGTAGGATATCTGTTGCAGAGGGAGCCATTGCGAAGGAGACACAGAATTTAGCAAAGAAACTGATTGAATGTATGTAATTGTTTGGTGAAGACTTTGATACTCAACTGGCACTTCTTATACCCAAGCCTTGTGACTCCATCTCATGGCGCTTGTTCGACCCTGGGACTGCGACTCGCACTTCCCAATGCGGTAATCCACCATGACGCCGTCTCGCAGATAGATAATGATGGTGTCGGCAATCACAGCCAATTGCCATGAACCGGCCCGGTCCTTGGATGGTGATTTCTAAGCTGAAAGGACTCCTCGGAAAGTTGTTCTTCGGCCTGAACTCGTTTCCGAGAGAAAGGGGGCTTGTGATCAGTTGACTGCACCTTGGGATTAAGCCCTCGTTCACAGTCCGCACTACACTTGATCTTCATATCATTGCGGATGGCTCAAGTTATTGGCACGTGTGTACGGATTTGAATCTACCCAAGAAGCTCAGTCGAGATAAACATTAGGTTAAAGTACGGCCAAGACGACAGTCAGGCCCTCGAGGCCTCTTTCAGTGTAAACCAGAGCCGGTAGAACATTTGAACCAATACACCAACCGATATACCTTATCCTACAAACATTTATCTATCATTCTAGTTGATAGTCCAAGTCCCAGTCTTTTGAATCAGATACTCAGAAACAGCTACATCCTTACCGCTCTCCTTTCCATACCCAGACTCCTTGATACCACCAAACGGGCTCTCAGCCGCAGAACCATTTCCAGAGTTCTAGAGAAGATGAGCATCACTTCAAGTAGCCTTATAGACGGAAAACTTACCAGCCCAATCATGCCTGCTTCGAGCTTCTCAAACATCCTCCACAGACGATCAGCGTTCTTAGTAAAGGCATAGCTTGCCAGACCCATGCTCGTGTCGTTGGCCAACTTGATCACCTCGTCCTCCGTGTCAAATCTGAAGAGTCCACAGACAGGGCCGAATGTCTCCTCGCAGCTCATCTTCATGGACGAGTTCATGTTGGTCAGCACAACCGGTTTCATAAAGTAGCCGCTGCTTCCCTGTCCAGCGGGAGTGAATGGCTTTCCAGATCCAAGAGCTAGCTTTGCGCCGCGCGAAACTGCGTCTTGGACCTGCGACTCCGCCTTCTCAAGTCCTATTGGAGTTGTTACTGCGCCGAATGTAGTGTCAGGGGCTGCACCGTGTCCGACATTAAGCTTGCTCGTCTTCTCGACAAACATGGTTGCGAATTTGTCGTAGACGCCCGTCTGGACATAGACACGATTCGCAGATATACAAGCTTGGCCGGCATTCCTCCACTTTAACGTCATGAGCTGATCAAGGGCCTGCTCAAGGTCGGCATCGTCAAAGACTATAAAAGGACAGTTGCCTCCTAGTTCAAGCGTGCATTTCTTCAAGTTCCTCGCGCACAACCCAGCAACGATCTTGCCCACCCTCGTGCTCCCAGTAAAGGTCACCTTTTTGACCAACGGGTGCACACACATGGCCTCAGAGAGACTAGGTGTGTTCTCAAGAGAGGTTGTCAGGACGTTGAAGACACCATCGGGGAACCCTGCTCTCGTGGCGAGGTCGGCTAAGGCTAGACAGGTCAGGGGTGTCTCGGGAGACGGCTTAACGACCATAGTGCAGCCAGCCGCGAGAGCGGCGCCTGCCTTTCGAAGGACCATAGCCACTGGGAAATTCCAAGGTACCAGAGCAACCGAGACACCGACGGGCTGCTTGATAATCAGGACCCTTCTATTAGGAGCAGACGGGATGCTGATGGAGCCCTGGATACGTTCTGCTTCTCCAGCAAACCACCACGTAAACCCAAGAGAGTACTCAATCTCTGCATTGGCTTCCGAGAGTGGTTTTCCAGTTTCGTAAGTCAAGAGCTTTGCCAGGTCGTCACGGGCTTTGCTGATGAGGCCGTGCCAGGCGAGAAGTAGCTGAGCTCTCTTGCGGGGGTTCAGGACGCTGTATTCTTGAAAGGCTTTGTGAGAAGACGTGATCGCTGCGTCGACGTCTTGAGGTCCGTTGTCTGGGCATGTAGCCCAGACGTTGCCGGTGCCTGGATCAAGAATGTCGAATCGCTTTGAGGAAGCCGCGGATACCCATTGTCCATGGACATAGGATTCCTGATGGAATAGAGTAGGATCCGAAAGCTGGAAGGGTAGATTGCCTCCTTTGAACGTCGACATGGTTTTGGAATTGTAGAAAGAGACCCAGACGTGTGTGTAACGCAGCTTGAAGGTAAATGTAAAAGATAAGAGTTCCTGCCAAACTCCAAAAGAAGGCAAAGTTGAAACGATAGTCAAGGTTATTTCGAGAATATCCTGGATATCAATAGCTTCTTAGATAACGAAACATCAAAGAAGAGTGATATATAAGCCCAGGACGCGGATTTCTCTCTTGTCATCCCGCCCAAGATATGTGCCACGCCTGCACAAGATGGCAAGTTTTACTCAATATGGCTTAAAGCCATAGCTAAGAAAGAAGTAGCCATATCACACCTTGATAGTAAACTGCAAACCCCTCTTTTGGCAGCCATTGAGAATCAAGTGAGGCGTCTTGTTTGTTACACTCGAGGCCTCATGATGCACCTGTGGTGGAGATACGAGACGCACTTCCTTTTTGGGAATAGGGGGGCATGTCATGACAAACACTCCTCAAACAATATGGAATCGTGGTTATAACAAACAAGTATTATAAACATTAAATATTACCGAAATGATCCGTTTGGATTTATATCTAAAACACAAAGTGAGAAGCTACCGTATCTAACACATGTATATACATGTCGTTCTCCAAGACGACCAAACTTCCATGCCCACTTGCAACACTCCCATTTACAGCTTCGTCTGCCTTGCTCCATATCTCTTCAGTTAATCCCATCATGATCTCTCTAGATCTATCACGGTACACGTTAATCATCTCGACGTGTTTTTTCCGCACCCAGTCTCGATCCTCGGTCGTCATGGCTTCGCGAGCGGCCATGTAAAACGGGAACGGGAGGGACGAGTCTGGGCCACAACCTGCTGGGAGACGATTCATGAGGATGAATAGGTGTCTTCTTAGGAATTGGACTCGGGGTGATGATGTGGGATCCAGAAATACTCTTCTCGCTAGTAGGAGCTGTGATGTCCAGTAGAAGCACTCGCTTAATGTGTCGAGATCCTTACGATCGTCTGCTGGGTTTATCTGCCCGTTTGCTTGATCGACTTCCGGAGCAAATGGCACTGGATACCTCTGTCCCCAAATTCGCATTTCGGTCTCGAGTTGATAGGCTTCTGCCAGGTGCGACGAGCTATCCCCTCGATAGGCGGCTACATCATAAGCCAGATGGGATATCCTAGCCAGGTAAGCAAGAACTGGCTGAGGACAACCAGTCAACTCTCGAAAAGACGGCTCATTTTGATCCATTCCTTCATCTTGCTGATAAAGAACAAAACTCATAGGTGCGACAGGCTTTCGTCGTCGCAAGAAAGCAAGGACAACATCGATGATTGCGAATCTATGAACGAGGAGTCGAGCATAGTAGCTCTCTGGCATACTCTCGATATATCCCAGTTCCACCATGAGTTGATATGCGTTCTGAAGAAAGGTTTCTGCAGTCTGACTGCCTGACATGACCTCGGTCACTATGTGCATCAGATATGCTGCGAGAGTGACCTCTCTGAGGGAAAGAACAGAGAGCGCATGGTTCTGACCACGTATTTCTTTGCCTGGTTTGCCATTCTCTGCTTTGAGAAACGCTGTAGCATTCTGCAACAGGCTTGATGCTTGAGATTGGTGCTTGGCAATGAGAGAACTGTCACTTCGCCCATAGTTGAACATGCTCACGGTAGAGACATATAGAATGGTGTGTAAGAGGAGTGGATAGGACACAGAGATGAGACAGAGCTTTCGGTAGGGGTTGTGTGGTCCATCGTAGGCAGGAATTCGTGATGAGGTGTGGTTGAGGTCTACATTCAGAAGTCAGCGAATAAAGGATGGGTTAGCAATTATAGAGTAAGACATACAGTAGGTGTAAGCTATCTCTTCACTGGGGGATGATAGAGTAGCCGATAGTAAAGGGCCCAGCGAACCCTTAGTTGGCCGAGGGTCTGGCCTCGAGACGATTGAGCCAACCTCGTCAGTCGCTAGTACTTTAGGTTCGATTTCCTGATTGGTGTCCATCGTGTTGGCACGAAAAGCTGGCTCAAAGGGTTTAGGAAGAGCATCAGGTCCAAGAGTTACACCAATCAAAGAACTCCAAGCCACTTCGGGGACAGAGTCATCCCAGGGAGTGAAGTCCATAGATGACGAGATCAACATATCCAGTCCGGGGTCGTTGTTCGTGGAAGTTGTAAACACGTTGGAAGATTCATCTTCCCTTGGAAGTAACTGGCTTAAGGCGGCCGAATGAGTCCTGGATCTCTGGGAATTGCTGTCAAGGCGTCGACGGGCCGGGTTCTCCCTCGTCCTCTTACTACGTGTTGTCGCAAAGGAGGAGGCGTGGCCGACGACGGCCCATTTCAAGTCGGAACCATATTCGCATTCCCGACCAGTCTTTCGACAAACTTTGCAAGCTGGTTTCTCTTCGTCACATTTTCTATGCCTCCGCCGGCATGTCAGGCATCCTATTGATTGTCAGCTTGCAGAAGTGGTCGTGCCGAACAGGACGAGACAGACCATGCCGTGATCGAGTACCACTAGGCCTCGCCTCCATTTGACCTTTGTTCAATGGCACGAAGCAGGATTTCGAGTTGGGGATTTGTCGAGATGAGATGAGAATAGATGAAGCCTGTGCCGGTCCCGGAACTGAGATGGTCAAGTTTAATGTGCGGGGTGCAGATCTAGAGTCAACCATGGTTGGTCCTCCACTATTTATTCGTTATCGTTACCCAATGCTGAACAACGCCCTTTTCATGACAAGCGCATGTTGCGATGACCGTTCCTCGGAAGCACAAGTCTAGTTATCAGCGGCGGATAGTCGGCGGTTGTGAGACGAAATGAATTGGCCGAATTGTAGTCGTTGCTTTGTTCCTAAGACCCGGTGCCAAGACGAATACGTTGATAATTGGAAAGCGGAGTTGAATTGCTTCATAAGTCTTGTGTAGTTGCCAACATTGATCGCCGGGCAGTGTCCTTAGCATAAGCAAGAGTTCTCACAGATGCACATCTTGGAAACAGCCCGAGTCTCAGCGCGCCGCTGACGGTGTCGTCATCTTTCAACCGTCAATAGGTATCCTCGATATCTCCTGCTCCTCAGGCGTCACCTTCTCCAGCAGCGGGAGAATCTTTCCTCTCTTCATCAACACCAACTTCTTCTCCTGCCCTTCAACCCCATGCCGCACACCCACCGAGATTCCCTCCAAGCCCATCTCCTGCGCCTTATAGTTCCAGAGGAGCTGCAGCAACTCTCCTTCTTTGGAACAACAGATATACCCTAGCGCCACCTCGGCCGAGTTCATGTCGCGCTGCACCCCCTTTGTCGCTGGTTTCTCGGCCACCAGTAGACCCAAGGTGTCTACGCCTCTCCACCCTGGCGGCGCCGCTGCCAGAGCTCCCTTGAGTTCGCGTACATACATTGGGCCTACACTCCGGAGGCCTGCCTTGCACTGAAGGATAACTTTGATTGTTTTCGAGGTCGAAGGCAGTTTCCAGGTTCCGAGGAGGTCCATCCCGCGGTCAGAGGCGCCTCCTACGCGTTTGAGGGAAAAGCCATATTGCGACAGCGTGTCGGCGACCGTATACTCGTAATGAGTGCCCCGGTATACCGTTGTCCTCTTGTCTAGACTCGTGCGTTCGGCATAATCCAAGAACGTGGCGAGATCCGAGTGTCCCTTGTTTGGAGATTCGGGGTATATCAACTCCAAGGGTTTGGGTAGTTGGCCTTTCTTCTTGCTAATATGCCGCACCCCGATACTTGTAGAACCCCATTTCGAAGGCAATCTGAAGCGTCTCGAGGCCCTTTGAGTGCCTCGAAACAATATAGACATTATTCCATGAGCGAGTGTTGATCAAGTTGCTTCCTTGAAGCTCAGATGAAAATTCGTTGATCGAACCAATAGCATCGCAATATGCACTAAACCGGCATACCACTCAATTGAGGTCAGTCACAGTAAGAACAAAGGTGAACAATCTTGGCAAAACTGCTGAGAAAGACGCAATTATCTGCTCGAAATATCATTTCCAGTCCCTTTTTTTTTTTGCATCGCTGAATAACAAACAGTGTTCCCAAGAAATGCCTATCCGAATCACAACTACAGAAATCCCCAGCGCCGATGCAACAAATGCTCTCTCTACACATCATACAACATTCTCAACGTTCAAATACATGCAGTGCGGCCGTCAATACCAAGTTCCTTCTCTATATCCTCATAGCATGTCGCCCTGGCCTTGGTTTTGAATCTTGGGTGGAAACATGTTGTTCGCCAGACGTGACGCTGGCTGCGGTGGTGGCTTCTCCCTACTCCTCTCATCTCGCGACCTGCTCTGTGCTACACGTCGCATTCTCGACTGTGGCCTTCTAGTCACAGGCTTGATCATGTTCTCCAAGAAAAAGGCACCCTCCGTGTGCCCTGTGCTGGGTCGCTCGTCATCAGCATCAGAGAATCCCCCAACGTACTCGTCGTCCGAAGCAATGTCCCCCATCTGTGGCTGGTAAGAAGCTGGAGCGGATGGGGACGTGATAGATCTGGAATGAAGCCCAGGTCGCGTAGTAGGGACAATGACATTAAAGGCACCAGGATTCATCGTGTTCGAGCTAGCTTCCCTCGACAAAGCTGGGGAACGGTCTGCAAATCCATTCTGGAATGATGTGTTGTTGGAGGCTTCGTGCAAAATGGGCAGAATCTGCTCATCGTACAGTTGTGCTCCTGTCTCAAAAGACTCGGGTGTATACTCGGTAATTGTCCTTGATGATCGCCCGTCGTCATCGGTAGCAGGGCTTGACGGCTCGTCAAAGAAATCATCAAGACTATCCAGTTTAGTCGCGAGATCGCCAACATGAACATCGCCACGACCCTCGTCAGAGAGCATCGTCTCGGTTCGCTCCGACGCTCCAAAGTAGCCGTAAGGGAAGTCATCTGCATGAAACTCCACGTCGGGGGTTGGCGAAGTTTCTGTCAGCATGCCTTCTGAGCCCTGGCAGGTGTAGAAGGCGGCATGAATATTGGCACGGGTGGCATCCGTCTTCTTCGCAGGTACAGGAATGGCCCAGCCTGATGCCTCGGGAATTCCAAACAGGCTCTGCGTGCGCTCGTATTCCTTGCGGATCGCCCTTGATGTTGATCGCGTCATACTCATTCTCAAATGGTGTTTATCCATGTGGTTGCCAGACATGGTCATGATGTTGTCCAGCACCTCTAGCGCCTCCATACAAAACTCTGTTTGCAACAGGCGAAGCAATGGCGAGATGAGATCGGACCCATGCCCAGCGAGTTCTGGCTTGCGCATGTCTACTTCAGGAATAGCAACACAGAGAATCCTCATCGTCTGGATCTTGACCCAAGACAGAGAGTTTGTGAGGAGTCCAATAAGGAAGGTTACCATTTGGAAGTCCAGATGGGGGAGGTAGTATTCCCTCAAGGCCCCCCAGAGCTCAAGGATGAAGTCTTTGCTGCTGTCTTGGGGCTTTCCTGAGACAAAGTCATGCAAAGCCAGAGCAACGCTGGCCAGTCCCTGACGGTCGGCTTCGTCCAGAAGCAATTTGGCAGTGTTCAAGACGTCATCACCCAGAGTAGGCTTCTCAAGCTCGTTCAAGAACCGGGGGAAATTTGCCAGCAAAGAGAAGAACAGCCGAGTGTCGTCGCCAATCAAGCCATCACTGGGAAGATGTACTAGCTTGTCCATTGTGTCGAGGGTTGGTTGCCAACAAAGAGAGGATCTCAAACCCTTGTGGAGCAACGGCTGCACACCTTCAAACAATCCCTCCCATCGGATTGGTTGGCCATCAGCAAGTATCCTGCGCACGCTGGGTAAGCTCAAGTCCAGTTTAGTGAGGAACTTGTTGAGCATCTCGACAGCTTCAAGAAACTCGCGCTCGTTGATGGATTCCAAGCAGGCACACGTAGTCCAGAACAGTTGCGGGAAGCTGAGAAGGTTGTCTGCATCCAGCTTGACGATGAGTGTTTTCAGAGTTGTCAAGATCTCCATTGAGAAGGACTGGATCTCAGGGTCTTCGTCTGCAATCGTGTTGGATAATCTCGCAAGCATGTCTCCGAGCATCAGTTGATCAACCGACGTCAGGACACATCTGAAGATCTGGAACGAACGGCAAGCAAGGTGACGAACGGGACAAGACGTGGCCCATGTCAATGACAGCCGACCCCAGTGGTCCTTGATTCCAGGGAATGTGATTTCGAAGGTCTTGACCACTTCTGCCGTCAGGAACTCCATGCTCGGCGGCACTTTGCTGTCATGGTCATCTACTTTACCATTGCTGTCCTCGTATCCCCAGACCACAGACCGGTCATGCTGGCGAACAAGATCGATCAAGTTCTCAATAGCCGTCCTGTCGACTTCCTGGGCCTGGTCGTCGATTTGAGATATTACCAACTCGTGGATCAAGTGTACCAGCATTTCTCGCGCCTGTTCCTGAACCAAAGGTGTATAGTGATCCCACAGGACAGTCACCACTTGAAGCAGAAGCGGGACATTTTCTTGCGTGAGGTGTACTGGCGACACCATCAAATCCACCAGCAAGATCAACGATAGCTGACCAAGGGAGAACCCAGCTTGCTTAGTCCCCACTGGGAGAGCCTCGGCCAGATCAGCACAGTAAGGCAGAAGACTGATGTCAGGCGGTGGCGGAACAGCATCTCGTTTCTCGTTCGGCACCATGGCTTTCGGTGTAATCTGCATGAGAAGAAACTCGACAACCTTGATACCTGGCGTACTGTTCGTTGTGGACAGAAAGACAACAATCTGCTTGGCGTACTCAACAAAGTTTTGCTCTCGTCGCTCAAGGCACAGCTGCATGATGAAATCTAGCACTAGACGGACATTGCCTGGATGTGGTCCAGTTGCAAGAGCCTGCCAGAGAGCCTGGACCTCGTTGTGCAGCGCACCGCTAGATTTGATAGTAATCTCTAGCAAGTTTGCGAGCAGCACGAAAGATTGCGCCGTGGGGCCTCCATTAGGGTCCAACTTCAGTTCAATGGACTGGATCCAAGGGAGGATCACAGCAACCACGTTCCGTTGGGCTGCAGGCTGCAGGTCCTTGAAATAG
Source organism: Fusarium drepaniforme (assembly GCA_012978555.1). Lineage (NCBI taxonomy): Eukaryota > Fungi > Ascomycota > Sordariomycetes > Hypocreales > Nectriaceae > Fusarium > Fusarium drepaniforme. Next base: position 37,616 of record JAALXN010000037.1, read on the forward strand.
AGGGTAAACTCGGAGAAGATGTGGAAAGCCAACTCGGTGTGTTGCTTTGCAAGGCGCTTGGAGATTTCAAACTGCGCAAGCTTGTAAACAGCCTGTGTCTTGTCGGAAATACTGATATCGAAATCCTGAATCTTCGAGTTCCTCTGCTGGCGCGATTCCAGAGATCGTAGAACAGTCGCAGACTTGGACCTGATCTCACTTTGGTCATTGCCCAGCGTGAACAGGCAGAGACCAAGTAACTTCCAGAACGGACACGGGTAGTCAATGTGATCCTGCAAAACCTGAGTAACGACAGCAAAATAGCTTTCAAGGACCTTCGAGGCGTCGGCCAAGTAACACCGTGCGATGCAGTGCTCCATCAAGTAAGGAACCTCCTGGTTGTGGACAATCAGGTTCTCCAAAGCTCTCCTTCCAATCACGTTCATTCGGTCGCTTCCCGAGTTGAAGATGGCCTCAATCCAAGCGAGCATGCGCCGTATGTCGAACTGGAGAATGTTATTGCTCTCTGTCGTAACACTGATCGGTCCTCCGCATAAAGCTGCCATGGCGCTGAGGGCAGCGGTCCTCAGGTTCCTCTTTTCAATCTCCATGGCCGCGGTGACAGTGCCTCTCTCACCTAAAGTCTGCTGATCAATCAGGGACTGTCGCATAGTATCTTCGCGAGCACGTATCTGAGTCTGATTTGGTGAAAAGCCACACCAATCCTCCATGAGAGAGAAGGCCGACTTTCGAGACTCAAATGTCATCCATCGAGATGGGTCCTTGGTTCGGTTGATTCCTTCAAAGAGGGCCTCCATCAGTCCGCAGTAGTGGCGTCGGAGCTTCTGAAACTCCCAGTCCATTTGAACTTCCCCATCCATCAAGAATAGTTTGAGATCCTTTGTATATGCTGTCAGGGTCGTCAAGAAGAACTCCCCATTGTAAACCTCAGGTTCACTGAGGAAGTGTGAAGTCAGTTTAAAAACGTGTGTAATCTCCGTTCTAAGGAGGTCCATTTTGCGGTTCCTTCGAGGGTTGCTGTTCGTTCTCTGGTGCATCCGAGCACGGGCCTCATCGTTGCACCGAGAAACTTGGCCTTGCAGTTCTTCGAGCAGTGTCCGGTAGATGTGAATGTTGATTGAACCCATGGCGACGACCACGGCGTCACGGACAGAAGCTGAAGAGACTGATAGCAATGGAATGAGATACTTGAACAACATCCTGGCCGTGACAATCTTGTCCTTGGAGGATGATTTGGAGGTCTTTCGAACGTGTTGGGGATCCTGTGGCGTAGGCAAAGCACCTGGGTCCGCAAGCGTCGTACAGGCGAATATCAGGTACAGCTTCCATTGCTCCACCATTACCTCTGGATGGGCGGTTGCAGACCTTGCTCCTATTCTAGCACTGCCAGGGTCTCCATTGTAGTACAGACCTCGCGAGGGCTCAGAAAGATAGACGATAGGCTTGTACATCTGAAGAATTCGGTTGCAAATAAGATCTCGGCAGATAGTGACAGTGAATGGGCATTTCTCGTAGGCCATCCGGATGAGGTTTGGAAAAATCTTGAACCACAGGGTCGTGTCGTAAGAAACATCACTGGCGCAGAGCTCAACCAAGGCTCCTTGATTGTTGGTATTCTGAAGACCTCGCTGCAATCGACTCCGCTCAGCGACAGACAGTTGTTCGTCATTGAAATCCATGACCTTGCTAGACTCATTCTCGAGAATGTCAATAAGCCTCATGGAATCCTTGTCCTCGGACGCTTCCTTTCCAAGGGCCTTGTCAAAGTCGACGATGAGACGAAGAACTGTAACAGCAAAGTGACGAACTCTTCGGGACTGCGAGCAAAGAAAGAATAGGCCATGGGCTTCTGCTTGGTCAACTTCGGCCCATATGCTCGACAGATCGAGCTTGAGAGCTCGCTTGTCCGAGGCATTGGCTTCTGGCTGATCTGTAGCAGCATCCCTAGACTTTTGCCTGATTTCCTCAATCCATATTTGCAGAAGCTCGACGTAGAGCCGGAGGGTATTCTCAATGTGGCTATGGCCAAGCATTCCGCCGTCTGACATGGTTGAATATCGATCGTCAAAGTTGAAGATGAATCGAGCAAAGCCCATGGTAACTTGTTGGGCATGTGATTGCCTGGCGATGGCCTTTAGAGAGTTGGCTGACGATTCAGCAATATTGTACTGCACATGAGCTGTGCCGGTGCATAGTAAGTTGATGAGTGAGTTGAATGGAATGTCAACTGACAAACACCGAGGTAATGCTTGAACAGCAACATGGAGGAGTTCGTAAAACGCTTGCTTCTGGTCCGCAGCACTCTGGTGATCATCCTTGCGGGAGAACGTAAAAGTTTCAGCAATAGGCGTCTTTGGTCCGGGACTGTTGAATTTCTCATCCAGGGCCGCTTGGCCGCCAAAGGTGTTGTCGCAGATGATGGTAATCTTGCCAAGGATCTCGCAGAACTTGAGATAGTATTCCCGAACGCCATCACTCAAGACATGTGTCAGGACGGGGCGAGTGACATACTCCTCTTTCGAAGTAACTGTGGGTTGCGAGAGGGGGGAGCTGCGAGGAGAAGAGGCGGCAGGGGATACGGGGAATCGGTCAGGCGTCGACGTCGGCGAAGGATTTTCGGCAAACTGTGGGAAAGGCGGCTGTCCTTGCTCTCCCTTTTCCAGGTCGGACATGATGTAGAGAAAGGCCCTGATTCCCACAACAACTCGATCAGGGTCTAATTGTTCAACCTTCAACTCCTTGTTCGATGTAAACAGCTCCGCGTTGATCAGGGGGAACACGACGGTTCTGAAACAGTACTCGGGATATTTGAAGCCGATGATCCGGATGATCTGGATCAAAGGCTCAGTGCAAACGGTATCAGAGGCTACCAGACTTCGCTTTGACGAAGGCAAAACCAGTTTCATCACCTCGTCGATCTTCCGTAGGGCGCCTTGAACGGTGTCATTGGTCCGGTACAAGTAAGTCCAAAGCAAACGAGAAATAACCTGGAGACAAAGCGGTTTGGTGAATCGATCCTTTACCTTGGTTTGCAGTGGCAAGATCAGCTGTAGCCACTGAGAGCCAAAGTTGTCCGGGGAAGAGACGCAGAGCAAGGTCGCAGTCAGTGGGAACGCAAAGGTCCAATGCCTCGGCTTCATAAACATTTGGGCCAGACGAGGTCCAACAGCAGATAGAACCTCTGCCCATTTCGGATGCATGAAGTGGCTGTTGCTTGCCTTGGCCGCAATTGGAAGAAGTAGCATCTCGATCACCTGGCAAAAGGCGGTTTTAACCCTTTGGCCATGAGACTTCTGAAACAGGCGGCCTAGAGAGATGAGAAAGTCGCAAGAGTGTTCCCACGCATCTTCAGGTGAGATCTTGAGCTTGAGATGCTTCATTCCTCCCAGGACTAGTTCCACCTTTCCTTCTGCATCCCGGCCAGAAGATGAAGTCGGGCTCTTGACCACTCGTTCTTGAAGGGAGCTGTCTAGATCTTCGATGAATCTCCTGGTGACGCTGGCGAAATTGATGTCGCTCATGTGCCCGAGCAGCTGGGCGAAAAGGTTCCAGTTAGCAAGCTTCAGGGGAGACACCATCAAGTGCTCCGTGTCGGCGATTTTGAGCTGCCCAAAAATTATGCTCTCTAGCTTGTCCTCCATTTCAGGGGTAATAGAAGACAGGTTACTCTGGCTAATGACTTCGAGGAGGACTCGGCAAAGGATGTATATCGACACGGTCGATCGTCGTTCAGCTTGGGCGACATATTCTTGTCTCGCGGCGAGAGTTGGTGGGCCATTGGGAAAGACGCTGTCGGGTGTTCCAGCTTGAACGGGTTCTGTATTTCTTCGCAGCAATGGACCTCCAGGCAGGACTCCACGGGATTGTTGAAGTTGGTTGCGCGCCTCGTTTGCGGCATCACTTTTGCTCTTCCTCCACAGCATCATCGAGTCTATTAGGGCTTTCGGTTTAGGGCTGGCAATGTGACCAAGAGCAACAATTAACTGGTCAAATGCAGGGTCGACACCCGGACCGCATACTTGTTCGACATGGGGCTCGGGATCGAAGGGGACGGTGACGCACTCGGTCAACTTCTCCTCAGCTTGTGCGATGAACTATGACAAGGTCAGCCAAGGCGCGTCCAGGCTCGGGACCTAAACTGACAGAGGTGAACAAGACGTGTAACGCATATTCGCCCACCGTCTTCTGGTCATCCTTGTGGTGACGGGACGAATGAGAGTGATGAGGGGTGTGGTCACGCCGTGATTTACTGTGCATGCGTTCGAGCTTGCGCTGGGCCGGGCCATGAGGGGACATGTCGGCGGCGGACGGTCGATCCATGGCCACGGTACTTCCGGAGAGAGCTGTGGGGGGCCGCGATGGAAAGGTGGCATCGCCATCGAGACGGGCGGCCACGGATGGCATGTCTGGGCGGTCGAGGCCGACGCCGGCGGCAGCGATCATCTGCGGACTGAGGGGGCTGGAGGTGGTGCTGGCCAAGCTGCCATTTCTCGAGTGTTGAATGCCGTGTACGATGGAGGTCTGACGATGGTGGCCGTAGGCGGCACTCTTGGGGTCGACGACTCGTTCAACTACGCCGCCGATGGCGCCTCTCGTGTGTGGCCCGTGGATGCGGGGGGAGTTCAATGTCGGAGGCAGCTGAGAGATCTTTTCGGCGGACGAGTCTCGCGAATGCGCAGGTCGATGGGCAACCGGCGGGTCGAGGATGATGGGACGCAGGGTTCGATCCCAGCTGCTCTCATCTTCTTCCTCCTCGTCGAGTCTTGAAACGGACCGGGGCGAGAACCTGAGCGGATCCTGCAGGTGGTCCGGCAGCGGCTGCGACGGCACTGTTAGGTAGCACAAAAGGTTGTCAGCGATTGCTTGTAGTATATCTCGTTGGAAGTGTTTCGAGGCGGTCGTTGGTGAAACAAGAGCGGATCCGTCAAGAGCGGGAGAGGAGGGTCCGGCCGTGAACCAGGTTCACGGCCGGACCCTCCT
>JAALXN010000038.1:0-24862 GCA_012978555.1 Fusarium drepaniforme
AAGTATTATTTTTTATTATACTTAGTATTATTCTTTTTAACCTACTTTTATCTTACCTCCTTTCTTATTAGTTAATATCTAATTCTATTATATAATATATAATGCATATAGTAGATATCAAGATTTCCATCTATATCAATCTTGCAGCCTACGGGACCAGGATACGCTCTCCTGAGCCGCACGGGGACCGACACGCCGGGCCGGCTGTCTTCGGCCCCGGATTTGCCCCACACCGCTCCGGTTTCCGGCTTATCCGAACAACATTCGGTGTGGCGGCCAAGTAACACGGCATGACGGGCTCGAGAATGTAGGTAGATATCCAGCTTTTTACGACTCGATATCAAACCAAACAACCATAGAGCAAGTCAACGAGTTCCCAATGGATCGTAGCAGCTAAGGGCGCGAAACCCTCACCAAGCTATCCACCACAGTGGGTATCTCATATCAACCACGCACGAGAGTGGATTTAGAGACTGGCAGAACTCGTTTTCCCCTTCCTTCATTAGAGCCATTCCCAAAGCGAGAATCCACCCAAGAAAAGCAGTTTGGCGCAGTGGAAGCGCGGTAAGTTCATTACAAAACTTCACACAACACCAAACAACATTAAGCTAACTTAAAAAAGCCGGGCTCATAACCCGGAGGTCGACAGATCGAAGCTGTCAACTGCTAAAATATCTTTTTTGTCGTTTATCCTTGCATTTTTAGAGTTGCCTTTTTGCTCGTAAAGCGAGTTGTGGTTGTGTTCTGGCCTTGACTGACAGACAACTGGCTGGGATAGATATGTCGCCTTGTGCATAGCCTTACATAATGTTAGGATGATGAACTGCTGCTTGTTATGCTACCAAACGGTTGCTGGAAGTTATGTGTAGTATAGGGATGTGTATGGGAAGCGTTGAGGCTGGTCTACGACGAGCACTGCTGCACATTTGAAGTTTGTATACACGCCGTTCTATGAACTTCGCGTAGCCATGCCACCAAAGAAGTCCTTCAAGGGACGCATGTCAGTAAAAGCGGTGGGATTAAAGGTGGTGCATTTGGTAGTAGTGAGAATGAAATAGGCTTTGGATCATGAATACTATTTAGCTTTCAGGTAGAAATATTAATAAGACTATATAAATATCAACCTCCCGCTCCCAGATATCATCTTTCTCTCGATTCGGCTTCCTGCGTTGGCCCAATTGCCAGCAATTCATGTCCTGATAATATGAAGTGTTACAGACAAGGGTTGCGTTCAAGCTGGATGAGCCCTCGCTTGTTGCCCACAACGTCGTATTAAAAAGTCAACATCAGGCGAGAAACTTTTGCTGTTCCACCTAGACATTTTACTTAAATACCATCACGACAATCGCATATCAAGAGAAACTCCAGTACCAAGACTCCCCCCATCTGAAGGAAGATCAGCTAACCTCCTAAATACGTTAGCCCCAAGGGTAGATCCCCGCACGTTAGCTCCTACAAAGTGCGTGCGTCTCGTTTCAGGGACTCGAACGGAAGGACCTCACCTAATCTACTCAGGCAGGCCCTGGGCTGTGCTTTGGGCTTGGCTAGGTCCAGCTTCCTCTTTTCCAGCCACTCGAATTTACGGTGAGCCCAGCCCACTTTTTTTACACCCGCGCTCCCGTCGGGGTCTGGTCTCACTCCATCACCCACCTACCTCCATCTCAGCTCTGACTTGCATCTGCAAAGTTGGTTTGCATACCTAGTTATAGCGCCCATCCTTCAAAAACTCCTCCCAACTTTCTTTTTTGCCTTCAGCTTGATCGCCGACGCAAGGGGAAAATACTCGACTCCCTTGCGCGACTTCAATTGAGACGCATTTGGTTTTCTTGTCTCACTTTTTGCCCGCTTCCCCGCCGCGCACACGTAACTCGTGGGACAGAGAGAGAGAGAGAGAGAACCCCTCGAGATACCTTCGCCTCCATCGCTGAAATCTCACCACTTTTTCTCCAACCGCGCAACAACAACACTCAACTCGGGCGCAATGGGCTTCCTCGATTGGAATGACGGCGCATCCGTCCTCTCTACCCGCTCCTCTCACCGCCGCCATCGCTCCTCTCGCTCCCACAAGAAGCGCCGTTCCCGCTCGCGATCCCGATCTAGCTCCCCCGATCGTGGCCGCTCCTTTGCTGGCTCCATCTTTGGCGGCGGCTATGGCAAGCACAATTCTTCTCGCGCCTCCTTCTTCGGACTCGGTGGTGGCAACAACAGTCGCTCCAGCTTCTTTGGAACCAGTAAGTCTCAGCCCCCCTCAGTAGACCACCCACCCACCACGCGTCAGACGTTGACCCTTGTGCTCCCTCCAGATCGCTCGTCCTACTACAAGCGCTCCCCTCGCCAGGGCTTCATCCAAAAGACTTACAAGCAGCTGAAGCGTCTCCTCCGCGACCTCGTCCACTGGGCCAAGCGCCACCCCTGGAAGGTCTTCTTCCTCGTCATCATGCCCCTCATCACCGGGGGCGCACTGACGGCCCTCCTCGCTCGCTTCGGCCTGCGCATCCCCCCGGCTATCGAGCGCATGCTCGGCGTCGCCTCCAAGGCTGCCACCGGGGACTCGTCTGGCCTTGTTGGCGAGGCTGTCCGCATGGCTAGTGGCTTCGGTGGAAACACCTCTGTCCGTATGGAGCGCGATACCCGATCCTTCAGCGGCGGACGAGGCGACGACAGCTGGGGTAGCGGCCTGGCAGACATGGCCAAGAAGTGGATGTAGCGTGCGTGATTAGGGCTGGGCATGGATCAAAGACAGGACATGTGAGATATAATGGGCGTTTATGGCTGGGCTTGTTTTGTTGTTGCTTTCTTGATCCCTTTTAAACTCTTGATCAGACATTTGCATTGGAGCAGTATACACACACACATACACACATACTTGAATAAAATTCATGATTTATGACCGTCAGTAAGACAACTTGACAACTCTTCGGGCAACATAGTGAGACGGATGATTTCTCAAGCCAAGCTAACTTGGTAGGCTTCCATACGGGACTTGTACGAGACTCTAGATGACTTCACAAAACACAGTTCAAGACTTATAATCACATAATTGTACCAACATGATTGCAGCACTATATTCATTACTAGTTCTGTGCGTCACCAACCCAGCCTCATCCTCCTTCGCCAAATACCTAGATCATCCCATTCTCCAACTGGCATAACCAGTCGCTCGGAGATGCCATCCAAATCCTATCCTTCCTTCGTAGTCTCTTGTGTCCAGCGACCTCAGTGTCAGCTGCCTGTCAAACCCGACTCAACCAGCGGCCCGTTGGCCCGGGAGCCAGGCATGCTTATGCCAGGTACCAATGCTAATCATGCAATCATTAACCGCCTGCGCCCCTTTCCGTCCTTTTAAACTAAAAGTCTTAAATGTGCCGATCCGAGTCCTCGAGTATAAGTCTGTTGTTGGGATCCTCGTTTGATCGGACTTGACGCTTCAGCTCGCTTGTCCCAATATTTTGCCCAAGTCGAGCAAGTTGACCAAGCTAGAGAGCAAGTTTGTGAAGCGTGAATGTCAAACATATTGTACACATGCCCACATAAAGATGAATGGACATAGTAATAAAGTGCCAGTAATGCCGGCCAGAATCCATTATTGAACCTGCCATTACTGCTTGGATGAGCCCTCTTTGGCCTCTTTGGCAGCGGGTTTCCAGAATTGCATCATCCGGCTTAGTCGCTTCGTTCGGCTGCTCTTGGACTTCTTCTGCGTTGACTCATTGTCAAGTGTCACCTCCATTGAGAGTTTGCTGCGCTCACCATGAGAGCTGCTAATGAGACGGCTCAGGCTGGCGAGGCTGGATCGACGACGGCCAAAGGCGGCAGATGACACTGAGACAGGGCGTGGCTCACGAAGAATCGGCTGAGACATGCGCTGACTAGGGAGGAACATGCTCTCCCGAGTCATCGTTGAGTTGCTCGAGGTAAGTGATGGAATGTCGTAGTCCACAGAAATTCGCACCTCGGGGCCAGGTTCGCCCATAAGCAACAAGGATTGGAAATTGTTCTCATCCGCAACTGATGAAGGAGCGGTCGAGATGCGTTGCACTTCAACCGACATGGGCGACCTGGGGGACGGGAATGAGGACGAATGGCTGATGGCATATGGGCTGTTGGGAACATTGGCCGGTGTAGGGAGGTGGATGGGACCAATATCGACAGGAGCAAGATCTTTGTTGCCCGAGGCTCTCCTAAGCGACGCGGGAGCCGAGTCCGCGTTGTCGTTCCGCTCAGGAAGCGCGAAGGGTGACCGGAAGATGACACTTGGCAGCTCCTCCTCAACAATGACGCTGTCGTGTAGCGATGACTTGGAGCGCTCGGCGCGGACTGAGCCAGCTGCGATTTGGTCTTTGTCGCTCAGGCTAGAACTGGTCCGCCTCATGCTTTGTGCTGAGCTGTGAGTTGAAAGCTGATCTTGAACATCGAGCAATGGGTCCTTGGTGACGGCGGCTGGAGGAGTTGCGTCACTGTCCGAGTCGAACTCCTCTTCAGAGGATGTCTTTGACTCGTCATCTTCTTCGTCCTCCTCAAAAACATCGGCCATCGTCGAGCTGCTGTTGTAGCGGTGCATACCAGCCCTACCAGGATCAAAAGGAGGCAGATCTGGGGCGGACTCCGCCCGTCGGTGGTAGTGCATGCCTGGACCAGTGAATCCCTTCATACCCTGGGCACTATGAAGTCTCCGCTTGTTGGTGGTGTTGCCAGCGGCTCGTTGCGCCGCCTCCCATTCTGGGTTCAACGGCAGTGGTGTGTTAAATGGTCCAAGGGCTGCGTCAAGATCAATCATGGGATACGTAGTTTCGTCCGAGGGCCTAGGCATGTCATTCTCCGCTGGAATGTTAGGAGACTCGGTGACAGTGAAGGATGGAATAGATGGCGTAAGCAATTCGGGCTCCCCATACATCTCACCATCGTCATCGTCTCGTGAAACGCTCGAGGCTGGTGGTGTAGGAGGACGAACTTCATCCGACTTAGAACGCTTGGTGTGGCTCTTGGGCTTGCGGGGTAGAATTGCACCGGCCCAGCCCTTGACCTTCTTCTTCTTTTTCTTGCCCTTCTTGCTCTTTTTCTGTTTGGCAGGCGCAGTGTCAAGATTTTCGCCAGCAGCATCGTCGCCGTGATCGGATCCAGAAGCTGCCTTTGGTAAGGAATCCGATGAGCTGGAACTGTGTGGTCGTGTCTTGGTGGGAGAAGAGCCTGTGGTTGAGGCGAAAAACGACCACCGCTTGGCAGCCTTGGTTGGGCTGGGTTCAGGTTCTCCCGCCTTGGACGCTTCGGCGAGATGAAGCAGTGTTGGAATCGAGTTCCGGCGCTTTGGTGAAGAGGTGGTATTAGAAACATCCTGGGTGCGTTCGAGAATAGCGCCGGCAGTGCTCGGTCTCGAATCTGTAAGCTCACGTGTTGATGTTCGAGATAGTGGCACCGGGCTGTCTCTGCCACTCGGAGATGCAGCAGAGACGATTGAAGAAATGCTCCCGGAAACTGAATGTCCAGGTCGTGCTGTTACCGTGCTGGACGTTTCATTAGAGACCAGGGATAGCGGCCTTGGGATAAACTCCAGTGTATCCGAGAATCCGACTCGAGCTTTCGGTACTGCCTTGGCCTGCTTCGGGCTTCCTTCTGGGGAACAGTTTGCTGAGATAGGTTGTTTGATGTCGTCCGGTTGCTCCGTTGGGGCTGCCAGGGGTTCGAGCTGGATCGGTTCATCGAGCTGGGCGGAAACACTGTTCTCGGGTTCGATGTAGCCAGTTGGGCTGGTTGGCGCACTGCTTCCTCGACCAGAGGCATCGAAGACGGGTGGTTGTAGAATAGGCAGATCATTAGTCGAGATGGCACCTGAGATACCTCTTCGGTGTCCTCTTCTTGGGGGTTGGAAAGTAGGCGTCATAAACCCACTCTCTGATTTGGTCGGGCTTGTGCTCATGACAGCAATGGAACTGCCCTCACGAAGACGGCCGCCAACAAACTCACTTCCGCCTCTTCGATGTCCATGGCCACCAGGTCGTTGTGGAGACGCAATATTCCGAGGAGATACGGGAGGAGTCAAAAGGAAGGGTGTCTGGGGATCTGGAGGGAGAAGAGCACCAGGGTTGAAGCTGAAATCTGGCAACGCAGATCGATGCTGCCTCTCCGCATTTTCAGCGGAGAACCCAAAGCTGAAGTTGGGAGTCTCGATAGCAGACATGGGCCGGCGACCCGTGGCTCTCGAGAAGGACGAGGGTGCCGAGGCGGGAGGTTGAGCCGGGAAGACGAATGGAGGATTTGGTGGAGGGTCAGCACGAGGCTGGGAATCAAGTGACGGAGACGCAGCCAGAGGATCCATCGGGAGAGCAAATCGATCCGCGGGGTTGTCGAAAGCTGGGCCAGCGGATGGCCGGGTTAACCGTTCAGGGCCGAAGGTGGTTGCCATCTTCTCCTCAGCCGCGCAGCGGCAATCGAAGTGATGGGCAACTAGGGGTGATTTAATGGTTCATAGGACAAGCAAGGCGATCGTTCCGGAACCGTGAGGCTCGCTTGATTATCTCGTTCGAACAGTCGTGACCGGGCGTGGTGATGGATTGACTCGTCGAACAGTCGCGGTCTGAGACGTCACAACAATCAGTTGGCCAGTCTTGGAAATTGCAAGTCGACGGCACGGGAAATGCTAAAGGGCATCGACTTGGGGACAATGCCGTGATGGAGACAAGAAACGAGCGAACAGGTTGGGGTGACGGACCAGGCGGAAATGGCAAAAAAGGTTTCGTTGTCGTCGAGCTGGATGGCTGAAATTCGAAAAGACGAAGGCAACTCGACAGACAGGCTGTTTAAACTAATGAAAAGGAGTGGACGGACAAGACCAGCGCAACTCTGAAGACAAGAGAGCGACTGGAATCGCACCAGAAGATGTCGGGAGGAGGAAGGGGGAGGAGGTTCGGCGCTCGCAAAGGCGGCGTTGTCGATGAGGTGCAGCCAAAGGAAGGGTTGAAGAAGAGAAGACGGGGAGGGGGCAAGGCGGTTTCGAGATGGAGAGATGGAGGGAAAAGGCAAATGGAAGGCCTGCTGGGGTTGGAGGGTGTTCAGCCACACAGCGCCCACTGCGAGCAAGGGGTCCACTCGTGATTTAGGTACACGGGAGCATGTACCGCTGCAACCAACACGAGAGCGGACGAAGCGCCGGAAATGGCCAAGGGGGACCTGGTCTTCTGGTACCGCTGCCCATCCAAGTCCATTCCCCCCAAAAGGACCCCCATGGACCCCCCGGCTCGTTATAGTCCAGGTACCTGGCCAGGTACCCTCTTAGCGGCTTGCCCGCCCTGGACACCACAGGCACCAAGGGGCGCCACCTCGGGGAACTCCAGCATCCGCCCAGGCCGTAAAGGCGATGGACGATGGATGGATGCCATGGATGCCATGCCAAAGCTGCTTGATGGAGCGATGGGCGAATTGACGGGAGGGACAAGGGGCGCCCGATGGAGGAGACAAGGGAGCCCAAAGAGGCACAACAAGAGGTTCCAGGGAGGAGAGAATCACACAAGGCCGCGTCCTCCAGGGCCAAAACCTCGACATTCTCACCCCCTTCACTCCTTCCCATCGCCCAGCGTCCAGGGGCCTCCACCTTTTTTTCCTTGGTCTCTCCTTCTTGACTGACTCTGCTCCACTTTACGGCCTGTCTATCCCATCCCAACTCATCCAAGGCCCGCACTGTGCAACTCTTCTCAGCAAATTGCCCAGCAGGTGTTCGTTCATGTTATTGATTCGTGCTCCAATAACAAGATGCCATCTCATCCCATCCGTCCAAACCCTTCGATTGATTGATTAAATTCATGGCAAACCTGCTGGGTACCTGGATCCAAAGGCATATCAAGCAATTAACTGACCCGACAGAATGCGCACACGTCGCCAAGCAGGTCCCTCTGGATGCTCCTCGCTCTATCTTACTGAAACAGGGCAGCACCACGGCCATGGATTGATTGATCTTCATCGCCAGGTCACACAGTTTGATATTCACTCACCCCCGTTCATGACGGCCACCATCTCATGGCAGCCAGTGCCATTATACCCCCAAAGGTACCGCCGTAACCGTCAAGATTGCCCTTATTACACACGCATAGGCATCGGCACATGATACTGGGATCCCACTCTGCACTGTGACGGCTTCCAAGGCCACCAAACCCTGGTCATCCCTGGTCGTCTGCTCGTCTCGGCGCGACGAACGCTCTTGAGGTGCTGCTTTGTTGGGCACTTGAGGGCGCTGCCATTCGCCCGCTGTTTCCTTCGGGGCCACTCGACCCCCCGGCCCATGTCACGCTCAGCGCGCCGTGTACCTGCACCTGAGGAGCGCTTGTGCATGCATGCAGCAGCAGCGCAACGCAAAGCACGGCAGACGGACGAACGTGCAAGCGAGCAGTCAGTCACGGCTGATTTATATCCTAATAATACCTGCATCGTGCAAGCGCTGCGTCTGGACGCTGGGGCAACCGCTCTGTTTGCTGTCCTGCCTCGTGTGAGGGCATTCGGGTCAGAACAGAACGACACTGACACGCTCGTGACAGCACTCAGCCGGTCCTATTACCGGGATAAGATGGCCTGCCTTGTACGGCAAGAGAGCGGGGGAGGCGAAGAGCAGAGTGGAGGCCTGGAGAGCAACGGTTGCAGCCGGCGGCACGATGTCTTGCTTGACGGCCGCTACGACTCAACGGCCTCGGGCGGTCAACGACAGGACAGGTTCATGAGGTTCATTCAATTGATGCCTTTTACCGACTCTTGTCTGAGCTGACCAAACCATTCCTCGCGTCGTCGATCCCCCCAAACTCTCTTCCACAAGCGCACACCCGTCTCCGTACCTTGATCCCGAAAGTCGGAAACCAATCAGACCAAGATAGAGACGTGTTGACTACTGTAGCTGCCGCCACCAACACGGGTTGTTCATCGTGATGAAGGGACGGGAAGGAAAAGGCCTCACCATGAACGGTATCAGACTGTCACCGACACCACCATCTAGCTCGATAGTTTCCGCGAATTATCGTGTACTAGTCATCATGACTGCCACATCAACTGGCCAACAAAGCTCTTGGATCGGTTCAGATCGAGGGAGTCGTGTCCTCACCTCCCTCCCTCTCAGCAATTCAGCTCCCCAGCGAGACATGGCTTGCATGATGACTCGGGGCTAGAACCACACGAAGACGGCGATGCGCCACAGGAGTCAGAAGACAGCACGCATTTGTGCATAGTGCCGTTTTTGCTTTTGCGGGTTTTCTCCGTCTTCTTTTCCCGTTGCTTTTCCCTCTTGGCCCCGATCCACCTAGATCTTGTCCAGGATGGGCTGGCCTCGTCTTGGGTGTCCCACCTGGCCTGTCAACTCGAGATTACGAGGCCGAGAACACGACCCAGCACCGCCCGTTAGCAAAAAGTGATCACCAAAACAGAGCCAGGCGATCTGACCAAGCCCTCCCGTATTACGTACCCGTCCGGGCTAGCCTGAGCAGCCGCAACGACCGGCCTTTTTCTCGCTGCGATAACAACATGGTGATTTTACCTGTCGACGAATGAGCCGGCTGAGCTGCTCTGCTTACGGAGGTTACATGCTCATAGCGCATCGTGGGAGTTATTCTTGACCATGTGCCGTTTGCCTCTACAATGGTTCCTCTCGATCAAGATCCCTGGCCCGTTATGCTCCGTTCTAACGACCCGTGCCAGGAACAGACAGCCTCCATTTCCCTGTTTGGCCCACCCCGGTACCTGGAACTCCATTCAGACCTTGGAAGATGCTGATGCTGCAGATGACGGATGCAATTGAGGCTTGGTTTTCCTTAATCTGGGCATGCAAGGCAACATTTGAAAAACAGATTGCCCTGTTCGGCGAGGGCGGGTAGCTCACCAAGGCAACGACCATCAACGTCCCAATCATGACCTGTTGTCTGTTGTACAGATTGCTTTTGACAGGCAGGACAGATCCATTGTTGGGCGCTTGACATGTCGCTCAGATGACGATGAGATACAGTGCCTCACCCGCGACGCCAGAATTACATGGCACACGCGGGTCTCACCCAGCCCTTCTTCTCGTTTATCATCGTTAGCGCTACGACTTCTCACAAAAACGAATGCGACTGATACGTATTGATCGCCCTTACTCGGGTGTGCCCTGGTCTGTCCCAGTGACCCGAGAAAAAGAGAGGGCCAGATGAGCAGATCTAACGCCCGACGACACCCGCAAAATGGTGCACAGACGGGCTGGGAGTCCCTTGGCGCATCGGTTACTTGACCTAATCCAGTTGATGAAGTATCGTCAGTCTCTAGAGGCCTTGAGCATCTCGAACAACCGAGGCAGAAGACGACGCAGGCTGCACTATTCAAGAGCCGTCTGAGTTTAGTTGTCGTGACGATAACCTGCTGGGAAACCATCCTCTGCCCTGAGCGCAACGCAAGATGTGCCTGAACTCTCCGAGCTGCATGCATTTCGTACCTGCAACACCAGGATGGGTGAGACCCATCCCTTGTCGGTCCTCTTCTTCATCCCTCATGTCTCATCCCTCGCAGTCAGGCTCTGGGGCGCTTGCCAAGGACCATAGTCTCCTGCGTGGTCCGCTCCACCGACCAAGCCTCTCCAGGGATCCATTTTCTCCCTCATTCGAGTTCCCGGTTCGTTGTCTCGCCCAGCTCCACCGCTGAGCGAGCGGCCAATTTCAGCCAGAGGTCGTGAAAGAGGCTTACGAAATCTCACCTTTTTTCAGCCTGCGATCGCTCAGCTCGTCCGCGAATAACCTCCCACCAACGCCTCGACATTTCAGCAACAAGTGCTCCTTGCATGCACGAGCATACCTTGGCAATCTCGCCAAGTGTGGCAGGTGAGGACTCGTACTGCTGACGACTGCTCTTGGACACGATTTCCCTATTCTTATTATCGGTAATAAGCCAATTTGCCCAGCTAATTACGATTTCCCTCCATTCCGCTGCAAGATCCATCTTCCTGCATTCCCGTGAAGGAGGCCTCGGTCTTTTAGACTTTGCGCCCAGAAATCCCGTCCTCCGTGGTCAGCGGCGAGTTGGCCTTATCGTCATTATTGTGGGCAGTTCACTTGGGCGTGATCCGGCCAAGCTTGGTTGTCCATCCCCTGTCCAGAGGGCGAACCCTTCAGGGGCCCTCCTCGCTCGATACGATGTCGTGCCGAACGAGTTGTCTGGTCAATTGGCTGCCCATTGATCTGACGTATGCAGTGCCATCCTTCCATCTGCAACCAGAGTATTAGGATGCGCAAGTTCTCAGGCAAGGATGGGGGCTCCTTTAAAACTCCTGGCTTGGCCGCATCTGGCTCACTTCATGAGAGCATGATTCGGGCATCGCTCGTATACCCCTATTCCATACAATAACAACACATGCACTGTGAATGTACGGTTGGGCTATTTCTGTACCAAATGACTGCCTACCTAGTCAGCGTTTCAGTCCTCGGGTTCTATCCCACCAAATGTAGGATGTCTGCAAGCCCAGAAGTTTCGGAGGCCCGCGAGGCTTACAGTTCGCAGCTGAAGCTGTGAGACTCGGAGCCAATAGCGCGTGGTTCCCCAAGGATGGCCCCTCTCAGTTCTCCCTGAGCTGACAACCATTACCCAGTGGCAGGGACGGGAGGGTGTGTTATTGGAAGAGAGGTCAGCTACAGATTGCGGACCGAGTTGCCGCACCGTACTCCGTGCCGTAGCCGTAGGGCGATACAGGCACCACGAACTATTGAATGGGGCTGAAGATGATGAGATGTTTTTGGGCTCTCTGTCCTCGGGAATTAGCTCTGCCTGGAAGGGGACGATGGCCTCCAGATCGTGAAACATAGGCGTGACGCGACTCAATAAAGATCGCCCCTTATCCACCCCTTAACTCAAAGTGTGGGGAGCTTGAGGACCCTGGATTTCAAGCCACACCTGATGTGGGGAAGCGGAGTCCCAGCCACATGCTTTCTCACCGCCTTGAGCAGGGCCCCGCCACAACTTTTTTTGGACCGGCAGAAAATTTGGTGAAGTCGGCGAGGATTGTAGATCTCTAGAACGACATCTCTGTATTACTTTTGTCAACTGCCGATATGTCTGATACAGCCAGCCCAGTGCCAGAGCCGGCGCCTCAGGCCGAGAAGCCTCTGGGAATGCGCAAGAATGGTATGGGTATTTCCGAGCCTGTCTCGTCATCAACAAGCTGACATTCCGATCCCAGGCAAGCAATGGCATGCTCCAAAGAAGGCCTTTCGACCCACAGCCGGGCTCAAGTCTTATGAGAAACGGTCGCAAGAGCGCGCCCTGTTGGCGCAGATAAAGGCGAAGGAAAAGGAGATGAAGGATGAGAAGGAGCAGATCCGACAGGTAAGCAAGATGCGCCTCTTTGCGAAGCTGTGACAATGGTCTAATGCTGGATAATAGGACCGGATCCAAGCTATCAAGGCCAAGCGAGAAAAGAAGGAAGAGAAGGAGCGATACGAGAAGATGGCCGAGAAGATGCACCGAAAACGAGTCGAGCGGCTGAAGCGCAAGGAGAAGCGAAACAAGCTGATCAACTCTTGATTTGGCGGCTCGCGGTGGCATGGACAGGCAAAATCTCTTTGACAAACGTTATGATTCACGATGCGACATACCTCACTTGGAGCGGTTTTAGAGAATCGGAAGCGGCGCAATATACGGATGGGTGAAGACGTGGTCATTGTTGAGTGGAAGCTCAGCCTTGGGTGTTACGCAATATCGGGGACTCGGGACTGAGGCTGTGTATGTCGCTGGTAGTTCCACTCAAAATGCATATAATCGATGTTTCAATGCGATTGAGATACGTCTGGGTGTGAGGTGTCGAACGTCAACCTTGCTGAGAAACAGCTCACAGTCGTCGGCAGGGCTTAGGCTGTCCCCTGCGTATGGAGTACATGGATAGGAGTTGCGTAATAAAGAATGACAGATGGCAAGAGCCTGCCTGTTCCTGGAACTCTACTCAGCCATCAAATCATGATTGTCTCGTAATATTCTCCTATGTCTTCAATACGTTGTGTACTTGAGAGTGGGACTGTGGAGGAAACAAATATCAGACTGGGGCAACAAAGCGATACCGATCTTGTTAAGCTCATTACATGGACAGGTCTTGGCAAATTAGTTTATCTTGTAGTAGATATCATATTGCAACCCTTGAATTAGCCTCTGTGAATTAGCCGGACTGCCCTGGGCTCCATGTCTTTGTCAATAAAAAGGCCTGTCGCTTGCCCTTCCGGTGACATGTGAAACTCACTGCCTGCGGATGGGAGCATGGACCCACTCAGCCACAGGACAGGGCACGTCACGTCCTTAAGTTAACCAGTCCACTCAGCTCTGGCCTGATGCATCCCGCAACAAACCTGGAAAGCTGCTGACCATCGGAACTTGAGCCAGCCAGTCAGCGGGAATCTCTACTGCCCTCTTTGGGCATCCCACCCCTTGTGTCGCAGGGTCCAGGCGGATAGAGTTTTCGACAGGAAGGGACAGACGCAGACAGGGAGTGCAAAACCGGGAAACCGCTCACGCCATGGCCACCGCCGGTGCCTTGACGAGTCCCCGGGACTCGACAAACTCAGTCTCGAGCATCCGCTCAGGCAGCCGTCACCAGCTCAAGCGGTCCATCACCGAGCTCACCTCGCCTGTCAAGCTGAGCCGGCGCAAGGAGAAGGAACGCGAGCGCGACCGAGACCGCTATCATGACGACCGCGCCCCGCATTCGCACTACATATCCATATCACATCCCGCGTCGGTGAGCCCATATTACCAAGGTCGGGCATCGGTTGAGATCATGCCTCGGTCGGAGGGCGTCACGCCTATGATAAGCCCAGACCAGAGTCGACGGCCAAGCGTCATGCTAGCCAGGGAGGAGGAGAATAGGAATGGCAACGCGGCTGTTCCCGCGGAACCCAAATTGAATAAGGAGGAAAAGCTCAAGGATGAGCAACCAAAATCATCCTCGCAGGTCGAGTAAGTTGTCCGGGTGCCATGATCTATCGCAGCAAGATGTTGATACAGACTACTCAGGGGCCTAAAACAATCACTCGTCGAACTCGGTACGTTCTCGACATCGACAGCCCGACGACTTGATGAAACCTACTACGCCGTTCTCGAAAAGATGACTACGCTCCAATCCACCGTGTCGGTCCTTAAGGAGCTGGCAGAGGAGTCCCAGAGTATCCATAACAACTTTGAGAAGGACGCGCGCGAGATTGAAAACGACATTACGGCACAGATTGCGTCGATGGGGCAGTTTAAAGAGCATCAGGACAATATCGAATCCCTCCAGGCTCGGATTCAAGATGGCCGTGCCAGAATCCGGGCCTTGAGTGATCGGGTTGATATTGTTCGTGAACGAGTTGAGCTCTGGGAGCGTCTTGATAAGGAGTCCCAGGACAAGACGCGACTGAGACTGAGGGCCATCATGATCTGCATGTCTGTCATCATGCTGACAATGCTTGTTCTATTCTTTGGCGCTCAATACTTGTCACCAAATGGGGATATTGTGAGCAATGAGAGCTCTGAAACACCCCATATTGCTGAATCCATCGTCGAGTCCCGGAAGGAGGCAGGTCATACAGTACTACCGCCCACGCATGAGGGAGATGAAGCATATCTGCGGAGGAGACACGAGGATGGAGGAGAAATACTGCATGCATTCGATGAACTGTGATGCCATTTGTTCTTGGCATATTTTGAGGCGCTCTTGACAAGCTTGCTTTACTGCTACACTGTACGATTCATGATACCCATATTAGCGCGCAATACTACGTAGCATACAGACTGAGGACTTGGCACAAATCTCTTGGCTGGAAGATGTCACAGCATTGGTATCAGCCAAGGCCGTTGTTGACGACCATGCAGCCGGATCAGAAGCCTTATTTACCGTACAATCCATCATCTAGACAAGCTGAGCCGTCCAGTGCCGCCACATTTCGGAGCTGCCGTCTGACCAAGTCCCTTTCCCCGCCGCCGAGCCGGTATCCCGGCGGTCGTCTCCGCGTTGTCTTGTCTTGTCTTAGGGACTAGGACCTTTGCCGCAGCCGCCGCCAAGCATCCAAGCTCATTTTGGTAAAATCTTCGCGTGCATGGCCTTGGAGTACGTAACAGTGGGACAAGCCACTTTGGAAACAAGGCCGAGCGGCTACTCTGACAGGAATCAAGCATGTGGCTTGTTTTCTCGGATAGAGGCATTGCTGGGTTGGGGGTTGCAGGGTTACCCTACGCTGCATCTATTTGTTTTCGGCAGAGAGCCGAAACGGAGGGAGACTTGTGGAAATTGATCAATCATTACATGGGGACTAAAATGGGAAGCTTGGTATGTCTGCTTGCAGTGGACTGCATCACCTGTTATTAGTGTCTGATGTTTACTTGTTCGTCTCATTTTCTTTGCCAGCATCTAGCTTGTCAACGGAATGTAAGGGTCAACGAGGGAGTCTAGGACAACAAACACACACAACAATGGGGAATCATCCCATAAATAGAGGTCCACAAGCACGGGAACCTACCGGTCATGTTGCGCCAGACCGGCGTCGTGCCGTTTGACCCGAACGTTGATGTGGATAGGCGGATGGTCACCGTTGACCCAACCCAGGGGATTGGGAATCGCCACCTGTTCCGTCATGTAGATACCCTCGTCGTGAGAAGCAAAATGTTTGCTTGCTGGGAAGTTGGTTCATGTCTCATGTCTCAGCAATCTTGACGGGTGTCACCAAACTGATGGACCTTGGTGTAGGATCTGAGACGTCCGTCCAGTGTAATTCCGCGGATATTGTGCCTGATGAGGGTCCAAGACATACCGTTAAATGCCAATTGAAGTGACAGGGTCTTCCTTTTGAACATGCGGATTGTGAATTGGACTTGATCATTTTCGGTCACCCGTTGTTCACAGTCAGCCTTTGTGTGAGTTGGACCGAGATGAGCAGAGTTTGGCCGCCATTTTGAGGCCACGATTGGCCTGCTCGTAAAACCGTATTGTTGAGAAACAAACAGTCAGAGTAACTCTCAAGACCCTCCTCCTAGGCACCGCATGATGAGCGGCGCGTCAGTCATGAATGGAGCAGAGGTCATCCAGTAATCTCTGCTAGCGCGACCCTTGTCAGGAACAGCCACGATGCACAACTCCAAGAGTGGATGCCATCGTGGCTAACATGGCCAAAGTCACCTCACAATCTAGCAGATATTTTGATCTTCAGCGAGTTAAATCCGAGTCAGCAACGGGCAGATATGACAAGCCGTTGCTTGCCAAACATGCCGTCATTACAGGCCTCTCATAACAGAAACCCAGCACGCAGGAGAGATAGCAGAAGCTCAACCGGAGAAAATCTGGAGCAAAGACGGACTTTGCCATGCTTGTGGTACGGCAAAAAGATTCCGATAAAACAGGGCTGTGAGAGTCTGGGCGAGTGGCTTGGGACTTGGCGGCACACGTCATGCCCCTCACTTTGGCGCTTTGCACGCGCAAGTGCCCAAGACGAGCTGGTGACCTTGTAAAAGACGCCAAGTACAAGAATATATAAGAAAAAAACAGGGCGTCGACATTTGAGAAAGACTCATATTCGTCTTCCTCTTGATAGTGAGCGACATACGTGACCAATAGGGGTGACGCGGCTTTGAAAAGGTTGCAGTGCATCAGCAGCAGGAAAGACTGACGTAGTTGCTGCCCAGAAGCACAGAGCTCCTCCTTCTGCTCGAGTCAACCAACGCCTGGTACCAGACTTTACCACGACGAGCCTGGAGCTGACAGCAGCCAGCCCCGCCAAACCCAAGTATCGTCCTGGGCTTTCCGCGTACCGACGGATAATCAACTTTGACCTACCAGGGCCCATCTTGGCAATATCTCTCTTCTGAAACCCGCCCAGAATCCAACTTAACCAAGTCATTGGCATCTTCCCCTCCTCCACCGACTCCTCCTCGACGGCGTCATCTCCCCTCCTCATCCTCACGGTCCGAGTCCCCCAAAGCTTCGGTCGAATACCTTTCTTGTTACGAGCCATGGCTGCTGAGGCCGGAGACAAGCCCGCGGTCGTCGATGGCGCTGCCCCCGAGGCGACACCAAATTCCACCGTCGAGCTGCCCGTCCGAACAACGAAACGAGATGCTACGCCGCCGCCAGGCCAGGCGCTCACTGGAAAGCAGGAGCACTGTGAGTTGCGACGCGTTCGACATGCGTGACAGGCGCTGATACATGATAGACCTCAAGCGAGAGCTCATCTCTGAGCAGGTAAAGTGGGAGATTAACGAGCTCAACTCAACGACGGCCCTCCAGCGCTTCGGCGCCCCATTCCGCTCCGACCACGGCGAGGTCTCACCACAAGAGTCTGAGCTGCCTATTCTGCGATATATCTTTGTCCATCATGTTCGCGACTTTCCCTTCCTAGACAAGGCGCGCGAGAAGGAATTCTGGCAGGACAAGCTCCAGGTGGTGAGTAATGAGTATTCGGCAACATTGAGACTTAGCGCTTACAAGCTTTTGCACAGTTCCTCGAGTCGTTTGCAGGAAAGTCAATCTCATCCTCTGAGGATCGCCTGGAGGAGACGAAACGCCGAAAGCTCGCCATCAAGGCTAGAAAACTTGTTGAGTTGATGATGGTCTCCGGAATCGGAACATCATCTGGTTTTGAAGAGCGCATTCGATTTTCAGAGATTGAAATTGTTGATAGCAATGCCATCGAGACTGGGGTGATGCATACCCTGCCCGAGGGCAACTATATCAACGGCTGGGATGTCAACGTTGCCGGTGTGCGCGTCACTCAGGTCAAGCATACGATTCGAAAGCACAAGCACGCCGAGTTCATCTTGAGGGTTAAAAAGAAGGGAGAGTTGGAATACTACGTGGGCCGGAGGTACAGCGACTTTGCAAAGCTTCATAGGCGACTGCGCAATGAGCTCCCTGGTCGAGTGCTGCCGGATATGCCTAAGAAGAACAAGTCCGACACAACAACCGCCATCACATCTGTATTCAGCAATGGGAACGACTCGGATGCTTCCTCCATTTCCTCAGTCTCAACCAGGGTAACTGGTCTTGCTCCCACTCCCAACGGCTCATCGTCAATGCTTTCACCTGGTAAGACGATCATTTATATCTGTGATATTTATACTGACACACGTCAAGGTCATCGCAGGGCCGGTTCGGCGGCTTCTTTCCGATCAAGCCGCTCAAGGGGACTCAATTCGCCCAAGCTTCCGTCACCGCGAGCCTCCACCGAAGGAGGAAGGCTAAGTCCAGGTGTTATTCCAAGTCCTGACAAAGAGGTACGCCTTATGTTAGAACCACATGATTTCATCGACTAATTTGACATAGACTACTGTTGTTCTCTGGCGTGAAAACCAGCGTATCTCACTTCGGGCCTTCATTCGATCTCTCCTACACAACCCCCAGGTCGCCAACACGAACGCAATGCAGGAATTCTTGACTGGTGAACCTATCACCCCGACAGATGAAGATGTAGAGGACATTATCCGAAGAAAGGCTGTCGATGAGAAGCGCATGGAAGAACAGAAGCAATTCTACGAGATTGCCCGGAGACGAGCTGCTGAGCTTGATGAGTACATGGAACAGTGAGTATTTTTGACTACAGGATGATGCATCGACTAACACGCTCAGGTTCCGCCGAGACATTGTCGAACGCAATGGACTCACAATGCTCTTCAAGGAGATCAAGGAAAAGGAAACGATCCCGGACCTCAGCATTCAGTATCGAAAGTTTGCCGAGTGGCTTCGTATTGAGATTGCCGCCGTCATCTATCACCTTTTCCTTGCAGAGGACAACTCTCCTGAGCTTTTTGCACAAGCGAAGCGTATTCACTCTCTCATCCCGTACTCACTCATGAAGAACGTGATCCGAATCGCCAACCCAGCGGCTGTCATGTCGGGTGTTCTCGACATCTTCCTGGCTCAGCCCTTTGGCACGCGCTCGCTGATGCAGAGAATCTTCTCCCTGACTCTTAACGACGGTATCAGGAGTTTCCAGAAGTCGATTGATATCCTGGGAACCAAAATCAATGACCCAGTCTTCTCGGACAAGCTCTACAAGTACACACACTCAGAAGAGCACATCAAGCTGGCCATTCGCGAGGAGGCTGAGGCGGATGATGTGGACCTGATTGTGGCCATCTTGAGATCAGACCTCATCGAGCCAGGGCTGACAGGAGAGCAAATCCAGAGGCTATACAATGCTTACGTCGCATTCAACAATGCCGTCGAAAACATTGATGAAGAGCTGCGCCAGGGAGCTGAGCTATTTTCATACCTGAAGCAGTACCTGAAGCTCTGCACTCGACAGCGGGACAAGGAGATGATGCTCCAGTTGATTGAAGAGCCTGTGACACTGCAGCTCTTCAGGGATCTCTTTACGATCTTCTACGAACCTCTTGTGAGGGTCTATAAGTCGGCGAATGTCTACAACAGTGTCACGGACTTTGCTGTGTTTATCGATGACATGATCCAGGTAAGATACAGAATGAGGCATGAGTTGAAAAACCATAGCTAACTTGTTTTAGGTTGTTGATAAGTGCAGAGAGCAAGACGCTTCTGCTGATCCTAACCAAACTGTTCAAGCATTCATCGACCTTTGTCAGAGACATGAGCATAACTTTTACAAGTTTGTTCATGAAGTTCATACACACGACAACGGCCTTTTCACCCAGCTCATGGGCTGGATTGAGGGCATTCTTGAGTTTCTGCGAAAGGGTCCAAAGAACGGAACTCTCAACGTCAACGCATTGTTCGAGGGCGGAGTTAGCACGGGTCTGCTAGACAAGACCAAGGCAATTGAGGAGATCAACGCACTTATTGCATGGCAAGAAGCACGAAAGAAGTGGCACAACGACAAGACGCGGCAGAAGATGGCAGCAGAGGGACACGCGGGAAGTGACATGATGCCTACCGGAATTGCATTTAACTCTTCAGACTTTGGTCTTGACAGCGATGACCTTGAAGACATGGCATACGACGATGGGTCTGATTCGGAACTAGAAGCGGAGCAAGAGGATGAGCTGGATCCCATCGAAGCTGAGAGACGACGCAGGGCCAAGCGACAGGATCGCTTACGGCGAAGTGCAGGAGAGCCGGTGAAACCTCCAGTCGGCGAGGTTCACAAGCTGACGGAGAATTTCTTGGTCATGCTCCGGGACGTTTTGGCGGATTAGCTTTCAAGATATCCATTTTGCTTGTTTCACGGGTTGATCGAGTTTCGATCAGGGTAAGGAGTTGTGTTGATTATTACACCAAGAAAGTTGGTTGAAGACGGAGGGATAGATTATACTGAACAAGATTATGAGCATCATACAATTGAACTCAATGAATGAGACTCCGATCGGACGTGAGGATGACCTGAGAGAGCCGGACTTTGAAGACCGGCGGTTTCCCCTAGCTTCTCGGCTTTGTATCCGGGCCGGTCGTGATAGTGGATCCGACAGCACATGCCGAGCCACAGGAGCGCCGGGAACGGCGGGGGGGAGGAGCCGAAGGGAAAATGCTTCCGGCTCGGCACGTGATGAGCTGGAAGTTCTCGTCGTCATGGATTCTAGACAGCGAATTCTCCCGAACCCTGGGGCGAAGAAGCGAGGTTGGAGGCAGAGAATGGTAGAGGAAAGCCTGATTTATAGAAATAACAATGACTGACAGCCAATTGGCACCGTGACCTGCACCTCGGCCCAGGATTCTACTTGACCTTGCAGCAGCATCAAGACGTCCGGGGAATTTGTCGCTGTAACTGCAGCGACTACAGTGGCTGATTGACCTGTGACCTGTGGGCGAGTGGCCTGTGTGCTGATAATAAGCCAACGCTGATTGGCCGGATCAACCGAGGAGCCGAGAGAATCCGTCCCGGTAGAGCCTCGCGGCGTGCGCCCAAAAAACGTCAAGGGAAATGTCGATTGGCTAAACATCATCCCTCCCAAAAGTTCAAACCTGCTTCGCTCGCTCGTCCGCCACCCGAGCCCTTCGATAACCCTTCGATTCTCTCGCGGATGCAGCTTGGTGATACCGACTTGGATTGATCATGGCTTCTTCTATGGCAATGAGGAGATTGGCCGCTGGCCCTGCTGTGAGTAGCTGCCCGCGAACCCCCCCGGTCCGTCCTGCGCCTCTCGTGATGGCTTCATCATGGTAACGGTTTGTCCGTTACTTGTCGCGAGGAGCTCTCTGGGGCCTCATTGTACTTTGCTAACCATTGAGAATAGTTCTCGCGGGCCGCGAGGTTCCCTTCCAGAGCTTTCTCTACTACCCGACCAGTTGGTATGACATCTTGACCGAATCTCCCTGATTGCCGCCACATGCTGACTTGGATCTTTTACAGCCCGAGTCATCGCCAATGGTCCTCTCCGTGCTAAGGAGGCCTCTCCTTTCGTGAGCACCAAGTACGCCGTCATCGTATGTCCCCCTCCCGCCTGCCCGCGCGGCCAGGAATCGTTGGAATCTCGCCAATTGACACTTTTCCCCAGGACCACGAGTACGATGCCCTCGTCGTTGGTGCCGGTGGTGCCGGTCTGCGAGCCGCCTTCGGTCTTGCTGAGGCCGGTTTCAACACTGCCTGTATCTCCAAGCTGTTCCCGACCCGAAGCCATACTGTCGCTGCTCAGGGTGGTATCAACGCCGCCCTTGGTAACATGCACGAGGACGACTGGCGATGGCATATGTACGATACCGTCAAGGGTTCCGACTGGCTGGGTGACCAGGACGCTATTCACTACATGACCCGCGAGGCTCCCGCTTCCATTATCGAGCTTGAGAACTACGGCTGCCCCTTCTCGCGAACCGAGGAAGGCAAGATGTGAGAATTGCCTTCAAAACTACATGTCTTCGGCTGTTAACGCCTCACAGTTACCAGCGAGCTTTCGGTGGTCAGTCCAAGGAGTACGGCAAGGGTGGCCAGGCCTACCGATGCTGTGCTGCCGCTGACCGAACCGGCCACGCCCTCCTTCACACCCTCTACGGCCAGTCCCTCCGACACAAGACCAACTACTTCATCGAATACTTCGCCCTCGACCTGATCATGCAGGACGGTGAGTGCCGCGGTGTCCTCGCCTACAACCAGGAAGATGGCACCCTGCACCGATTCCTCGCCAACCACACCGTCCTCGCCACCGGTGGTTACGGCCGAGCCTACTTCAGCTGCACTTCCGCCCATACTTGCACTGGTGACGGTATGGCCATGGTCGCCCGTGCCGGTCTCCCCAACCAAGATCTCGAGTTCGTCCAGTTCCACCCTACTGGTATCTACGGTGCCGGCTGCCTGATCACTGAGGGTGCTCGTGGTGAGGGTGGTTTCCTCCTCAACTCCGAGGGTGAGCGATTCATGGAGCGATATGCCCCTACTGCTCGCGATCTTGCTTCTCGTGATGTCGTCTCCCGATCCATGACCATGGAGATCCGTGACGGCCGTGGTGTCGGTGCTGAGAAGGACCACATCTTCCTCCAGCTGAGCCATCTGCCCGCCGAGATTCTTGCTGAGCG
The DNA here is from genome assembly GCA_012978555.1 of Fusarium drepaniforme. Lineage (NCBI taxonomy): Eukaryota > Fungi > Ascomycota > Sordariomycetes > Hypocreales > Nectriaceae > Fusarium > Fusarium drepaniforme. The sequence continues at coordinate 22,418 of JAALXN010000038.1, forward strand.
TCTGCCCGGTATCTCTGAGACTGCCGGTATTTTCGCTGGTGTCGATGTCCGCAAGCAGCCCATTCCCGTCCTTCCTACCGTCCACTACAACATGGGTGGTATCCCTACCCGATACACTGGTGAGGTTCTCACCGTCGATGAGCAGGGTGAGGACAAGATTGTTCCTGGCCTGTACGCTTGCGGTGAGGCTGCTTGTGTGTCTGTCCACGGTGCTAACCGTCTGGGTGCCAACTCCCTGCTGGATCTTGTCGTCTTTGGCCGTGCCGTTTCCCACACCATCCGTGACAAGTTCAACCCCGGCGATGCCCTGAAGCCTACCGCTGCTGATGCTGCTGCCGACCACATCGAGGTCCTCGACAAGGTCCGAACCGCCGACGGCCCCAAGAGCACCGCTGAGATCCGTCTTGCTATGCAGAAGGCCATGCAGACTGAGGTCAGCGTGTTCCGAACCCAGGAGAGCTTGGACGAGGGTGTCCGCAAGATGAAGGAGATTGATGCCCTGTACGCCCAGGTTGGCATGAAGGACCGCAGCATGATCTGGAACTCTGATCTCGTCGAGACTCTTGAGCTCCGAAACCTCCTGACTTGCGCGTAAGTTTAAATGATACCCCTCCTGATGGTAATTTACTAACCCAATGTCATAGTATGCAAACCGCCACCTCCGCCGCCAACCGAAAGGAATCTCGTGGTGCTCACGCCCGCGAGGATTACCCCGACCGAGACGACGTGAACTGGATGAAGCATACCCTCTCCTTCCAGAAGGAGCCCCACGGCGAGGTCGAGCTCAAGTACCGCAAGGTCATCTCCACCACCCTGGACGAGGCCGAGTGCAAGCCCGTGCCGCCCTTCAAGCGTGTATACTAAGTGGGTGCGGTCTGGGACGTCGAGGAGTTATTTAGATTGTTGGGAAACTTGACATGATTCTACGCAAGGCAGCGTCTCCTTTGTGGCAAGATGTGCAATATATATCCGTTAGGGGAGTGGCATCAAGGGAAGAGAAAGCGAGAGGTTGGTTCCCCCAGGGTTCACGACGGAGGCCCTTGAAGAGAAGGGAACGTGTATTTGTCGTTTTGTAGGCCAGGTTAAAAGAATTGAGAAAAGAGCAGTTTTTTTGTCCTACCTTTGGTTTCTGTGTCAATTGGTGTTGGTGAGGGTAGTTGGATCTGCTCGACGGTCTGAGGCTGAGTCTCGTTGGAGACAGTGACGATGACGACGTCGTTCTTGTTGACAATCTTGTCGCTCGCCGGGGGAGAGAGAGGACGAGTAGGAGCATCGGCGCCAGATGGGAGTCTGCAAAAAGACACGGGCTTGTTTGTGGGCAAGTCCTGGGCCTTTCACCAGTCAAGGGAATATTTGGCACACCTCTTATGAGAGCCAGGTACCTCTCCTTGGAAAGTTCTCACCAAGAACGTTCTTTACTATCGTAGACCCAAAGGCGAAGTCGTCAGGGGTGAAGTCAGGATACACTAGCATCAGCAAAACAGTATAGCTGCCACAACGGCCTCTATGCATAGCATTTTAAAACTCGATACCGTTGCAGTATCAGAAGCAGTTCCTTGAATGCAAACCATATCCAATAGCTTAGGTTTCTCTCTCTTCCATTTGCAGTTTGATCCTGCATCGGTCTGTAATTGTCCCCCTCCTACAAGGTACCCTATACTTTACCCATGTCACAGTAAAGATTTTCCAATGACAGTGAGGCGAGTATAAATAGAACATCCCCTTCCCAAAATGCAACTGATGTATTAATAGTAAAGCACTGAGCCGACGGAAGGCACTGATGAGTCTTAGGGAGATAGCCGTTGCAGTACATGCCTCACAAGGCACGCATCGTGGTTGTGGCTGAAGTCAATCGGGCTGGACCCACCGCGGTTATCGGGTGGGGCCCCGCATTTTGCTCTCCCGCTCTCTGGAGAGACAATGGTGATTTTGGGTGTAGAGGATGATATAATCGAAGACTTCACAGAGCTTGAAGCAAGGATCGAGAGGAACAAGGAAAATGCAAGCCTAGCTGTCCCGGATCATGTAGACAGTGGAAGGGTGCTAGCCCCCACCGCATCGTAAAAAGGATGACCTGTCGGAGCACAAATCTACTATTTTGATCTGACGATTTCTCAATCAAAAGATGACTCCAATGAGATTGAAAGGTATAAGTGTAGAGAAATGAGCTCTAGATATCTATTGATATTATTTTTAGAATTTATTTCTATGCGTTGTTGCTCTGTTTCGTTACTCTAAAGCGAGCACCGCCCTCGAGTGTGCTGTGCTTGTTGCCATTGCTCCCAAGCCACTCCCAAGCCACTCACAAAGGAGAAACTAATGCACAAGACTGGGGAACTATGCCCTACCACAAACGCACCATTATCAATTGACTTTGTAGTGGCGGATATCACCGAAGAAAGCAGTTTGGCGCAGCGGAAGCGCGCCGGGCTCATAACCCGGAGG
>JAALXN010000039.1:0-112808 GCA_012978555.1 Fusarium drepaniforme
TATAAAATAACTTAATTTTAGAGCTTAATTTAAATATAAATAAAAAAACCCTTTAGTAATAATTATAAAGCTATTAGCGCTATAAATAATAGTCTAAAAGATATATTATATTATTAAAAAATAAGGTAAAAGAGTGGCTTAAATTTACTAAGTATTAGCTCCCTTAGATTAATAAGCTTTTATTAATAAATTAGCCCTAAAAGATAAAAGGTTTTATTATTAACTTTCTTATAGGCCTACTTTATAAATAAATATATAATTTAAAATGCCCTAAATAACCTAAATAGCTAGGTCTTTTATTAACCTAATAAAAAGCTTTATAAAAACCTAATTAATATTTAATAATATAAAAAAGCTTATTAATTTATTATAATATAGGCTAATATAATTAAAAAGAAAAAAACTAGTCTTATTATTATAATAAGGGATCTAGAGACTAAGAAAAATAATTATATAAGCTAGAGCTATATAAAGGCACTATTAGAAGGTCTCCTTCCTTTCCTCGATAAATTTAAGCTTTTCTAGTAAGATAATGCTTATATTTATACTTTAAAGAAATCCACGGATTAGCTATTACTTTATAGTCTTAGGCCTATTAATTAGCTAACTTACTCGCCTAATCTTAACCCTATAAAGTACCTTTAGAAGGCTTTAAAGTCTAAATTATAAAGATTATACCCTAAATTTATTAAGCTAAGTAAAAATTAGGCTAATATTAAAAAAATAAAGATATAGATTAAAGAAGCATAAGATATATTAGATCTAGGCCTTATTAAAAAGCTAATAGAGTTAATAAAGCGCTAGCTTAAAGCTATATATTAGGCAAAGAGTTAATATATAAAATATTAATTTATAGATTAAGGGCTTTAAATTAATATATTTTTTAGCTTTATTAGACTTCTTATTATTATGAAATTAAAGGATAAAGATAATATGTGAAGACGGGGGGGTAGTAATGTGGGTCTAGTATTGTCAGACTTTTGGCGTGACATTTTAGTTCATCCTGCTTTGGGGAAGCTGACCTCAGGGGGTCATAAGCTGCATGATGCCGTTTAATGGGCGATTGGATCGGCTTGGCCGGAGTTTCTCCTCGACTCGTCATCGGGGAGGTTGTCTAGGGCCAGAATGAAGTTGGACAGCTGGAGTTGACGAGAATTGTGAGGATGGAGACGATTAATAATACGAAAACTGTCCGTTATACGATAATTCATTAGCAATACGACAATTACCTCTCGGATGCCTCAAGTCCAAGACCAAGTATAATAGACAGGAGAAAGCCCGCTTAATTGAAGTTTGAATCACTCCGAACAGCCCATTCGTCTCTCTTGTCCCTTTCCCATTGCCTGCTTGATTTCCTGGGTCCAGCCCTCGACCGTCTGCAACCATGGTGCTTCTCACCAAGAGGCAGCTATGGTAGGAAACGTCGGTCCTTTCACCATTCAAAACTGCTCACACTTTGATAGGTCTTGTCTCTATTCCACTGCCCTCTTACTGGGAACGGTTGAGGCCATCACATCACCTATTATAGCTCAAGGCCCCGACTGCGAGACCAAGAACGGCGCTGTCCTCGTCACCCCCGACTGCGTCGACGCTACTTACAAAACCGTTGTCATCGATACTGAGGCGGATGTTGCCGCCCCTGTCCCTCATCGCAAGATCTCAGGACACTTTGACGGAACAACGATCGACTTTAATATCTATTTTCCCAAGACGGGATGGGACGGCCGATTCTTCCAGCTCGTCTACCCGACTCAGAACTCGACAGCTGAAGACCGGAACATAGCCTTTGGTGCCGACAGCGGTGCATATACCAACCGCGTCGCCGGAGGTGGTGGTTATCGTGCCGATGCTGCCATTGCCAAGCTCTCGAGAAGTCTTGCGGCCGATTACTACAAGAAGCCCAACGCCAAGATTTATGGTTACGTGTACGGCGCTAGCGGTGGCTCCATGGTCACAGTCGGAGCCGCCGAGAACACGTTTGACGTTTGGCAGGGTGCTCTAGCCATGGTTCAAGCTGTTCCAGTCTCCAACCCCAACAACTTTTGCACGCGTGCACTTGCAGGGCTTGTGCTGGAGGCGCAAAAGGACAAGCTTATTTCTGCGGCTCGTCCTGGAGGTGACTTGAACCCCTTCAAGGACCTCGATGCTATGAGACATGACGTTCTCACAGAGGTGACGGAGCTTGGTATTCCCCTTGCTGCATGGGAAGATTGGGAGGGTGTCACACAGAACAGGAGCAACTTCCTTCGCACTTTTCGACTCCTTGGCCCTCCTATGATCGCTTCTTTTGATCCTACCTACGTCGACGACTTTTGGACAAAGACAGGATATGTTGGAACAGACAAGTCCAGCCTCGGCGATTTCTACCGAAACTCGGTATACGAATATGATGCTGTCGTTCAAAAGGTTGATGTTGATGCTGGAAACGTCCCAGTCTCCATTACGCTCAACAAAGTTCCTTCACAGCCGCCAGCTTTCGGTCTTCAGTTTACCATTCAGTCGGGTAATGGCAAGGGGGGTCTTTTCACTGCTCAACTCGACAAGAGCTCCAAGACAGCCATCATTGACCCCGAGCAAAACTCGACCATCCTTGCCTCGCTCTCCAAGGGCACCAAGCTCCGTATCGACAACAGGACATGGTTGGCTGGCTCCTTGTACCACAGATACCAAGTACCCACTAGGTCTGGGTTCTACGGATACGACTACCTCCGCACGGCTGATGGGACACCCAAATACCCCCAGCGCAGTCCACTCATTGCAGATACCATCTCACGCGGGGCCAGCGGAGGTAGTCTGTACACTGGCAACATTACGGGCAAGATGATCGTCCTGGATACCCTCAAGGACTACGACGCCATGCCATGGCATGCAGACTGGTACAAGGAACAGGTCCGAAGCGCTCTTGGCGACCGCTTTGACGATAACTACCGTCTGCATTACGCTGAAAATGGCGATCACTATATGGACCTGGTTCAGGCCCCTCAGTCCACGCGTCTCGTTGATTACATCAATATAGCCGAGCAGCACCTTAGGGACCTGAGTGCTTGGGCTGAAAAGGGAACATCGCCTCCTACGGGGACGTCATATGCTGTCGAACATGGACAAGTCAAGGTCCCTGACACCGCGGCGCAGCGCAAGGGCATTCAACCAGTTGTAAGCCTTACTTCCGGTGGAATGACTTCAGTCACTGTCAAAGCTGGTCGGTCTGTCTCTTTCAAGGCTCACATTGAAGTTCCTACTGGCACTGGATCCGTCACTGCGGTTGACTGGGACTTTGAGGGGACGGGTATTTTCGTCAAGAAGGACTTTGGGAAGGCCAAGGGAGTCATGGATATAACTGTTTCTCAGACCTATAGGAAGAAGGGGACCTACTACATTGCGGTTCGGGTGGCTTCCAACCGAAAGGGAGATGCAAAGACTCCTTATGCGCAGGTTCAGAACCTTGGCCGGATGAAGCTGGTTGTCAATTAAGTAGTGTAAGATGAATCTGTTCAGATCAAGTGGTGATTGGATCTGATTCATCTCTCACAGAGGTGTCTGTTGGGTCATGGTGGGGGGTGAAGGTCTGCGTCGTGGCGATCCTGAGATGGATGGGTCTTGGCAGATGGCTCTGAATTTCCGAGGATGGTACACCTGAGTACGATAGTGGCAATTTATTTTTCACTCTCATGCTTTATTCCATAATCATATGCCCATCCAAATACCTAGTCAGGGACAACGGGATAGTGTTAATTCACCAACTCGGCCGCATTCGCCAAAACTCTCTCTTCCAAGCTTGCAAACCCAGCTCCATAGACCTCAACAAGTAGCTTCTCCGCTCGTTGAGTGGGTTCAAAAACCGCCAGATCCTCCTTGTCGTCCAGAACGCGCTTGTAACCTTTCTGAGGGAAGTGCCTGCTAAGAATGTCAATGATGGCATTCGACTTGACTGGTCCAGCTACCGCAAAGATGCGCTCAGACTCTACCGAAGGATGAGCCAGGGCGATGCAGTGTAGTCGCGCGTCATCCTGTACGTTAACACAGTGCTGAGCAGGGACTTTGAAGTCGGCGTCGTAATCTGCTCCACAAAGGGCTTTTACCCAGCGAGATGATGTTGGATAGCCTTGATGGGCGGAACTAATGATCGGGCCAATGTTTGCATTAGGAAGAACTTGTTTTGTTAGCAAGCATATGGAAGATGGAAGACTATTGGTACCATACTCATATTAACTACTAGGCTTGACTTGTTCTCTTTGACCCAAGCAGTAATCCGTCGCTCAGCTTCAACTTTGCTAGCCGCATAGACAACATCGCCCTCAGGGTCCGGTAGCCACGCCCTTTTGACAGCTTCGTCATTGAACGTCTCCTGGGTGATGGCAATTCTTTTATTGGGACTCGGAAACGTGGCCGCAAATGAGGATGATGTGTAAACGAAGCGTTTCATGCTTGGCTCCTTTGCTGCGGTTTCGAGGGCGCTGATGGCCGCATCTACAACTTTCGGTATCGCTAGATGAGCATCTCTAGAGCCTGTCGTATCAGTCGCAACATGGATGAATCCCGAGGCGCCTGATGTTAGAGACAATTAGCGGGTAGGTCAGCCAACCTGGAGAAGCGCTATTACCTACGACCACCTTCTCAAAGGCGCCTTTGGCAGCCATGTCTAGCACCTCAACTAGCTCAAAGTTCTCTGAACCATACTTTGTCTGAAAGTGGTCCTCCGCCCATAAGTTCCTTTCTCTGCTTCTGGTAGTTCCGCGGACTTTGTAGCCCGCTTGGAGGGTCTGGTCCGTGGCGTGTGAGCCGACGAGGCCACTGACGCCGGTGACGACAACCCAACTACCAAGGGCGACAGCGGGCTCGGGAATGTTGAAAGTAACCATTTTCAGTTGAATGAGGTTAATTAAATGACAACTGGGAGCTACTTCAACGACACCTGTGGCAGAGAAGATTTCGGGTTTTATACCCTTGCTTCGGACGGCATTCACATCGACCTCTGAACCAACAAGAGCCAAAGAAGAACCGCCATGCTATGTTACACTTCGGGTATTCGAACACTACTGCATTGTAAATAGGCTGAATGCAGATTCTCGGAATGGGGCGCGTGGACTGGCCTCTCTCGGCCGGCTGGTTCAAGCAAAGCAAAAGGTTCTACACCATCAAACAAGACGAAACAAGAGACCCGAGACGTTATATCCCGATATCTTCAGGTGCAGAAATCTAATCACTTATTCTCACATCAATGTCTAGCATCTCCTTGCAACTGGTTTCTATCTTGGCCTTTTGCACTGTCACTGCGCAGCTCTTACTCTGAGTCTCCCACGATTCACCTCTCCATTATGGTGTATAAGCATCATCTACATCTTCACTAACGACTTAAACTTGCCAAAAGTTCAGGTGCCAATTTAGGCAATGCGACCTAACTAGAGCTAAACCTCGTAGTCCACGGCATCCAACACTACGCTGAGGAATCCACCAACAAGCGAAGAGAGTAACAGGCTCACTACTCGATTTACTAAAGCACCTTTACGCGCTGAGAAGCTGTGAATGGCGCCTAAGCCCGCTCAAACCTTGTCCTTATGAGACGTGGTAGGAGCAAGTTCAACAACCTCGCCATTCTTCATATTTAGATCCTCCCCGACAGCAGCAGCAGCATTCTCAAAAGCCTCATCACCATCAAAAATAGTGGCAATCTCCTCTAGAGTCATGCCGGTAGTCTCCACAAAAGTGAAGTAAATGATGACCAGAAGGAGAAGATTCCAGAAGACGCATGGAAGGTAATATCGCCATCCAATCGCGCCGATACCGATGGGGCTCAGGTAACTGTTGATGAATGCAGTGAGGTTGATTGTGAGCAAGGTAATAGAAAAGTAGATACTACGCTGTTTGGTGGTGACAGCTTCGATAGGATAGGCGATGACCAGTGGAATCCAGCACAGGCAGGTAAAGAAGCTTCCAGAAAAGATCATGACGAGAACACCAATACCGAAGCCAAGCCTCGGGTTCTTGTCGTACTCTGCTGACAAGGCAGTCCAGATGATAAAGGTGATGTTGGTTCCAAGCGCTGAGACGAGAAAAACGGTTCGTCTTCCAACCTTGGGGATGATCATGGCTGCGACAAAGGCAACAATCCAGTTCCAAACGTTGAGGAGGGCATTGATGAGGGTCTTTTGTGACTGAGTCCGCATGCCGATTTGATCGAGAATAAGAGGGAGGTAGCTAGCAGTATAACCACCTCCGATCGACTGCGAACCGATGGCTGTCCACATGCAAATCCAAAGACGATGACGGTTTCCTTTGGTACTGACAACGCTCTTAAGACCCTCCCAGTTGAGCTTGATCTGCGTCTGATCCGCCTCAATACCAGCGATAATCTCCTGCAGCTCCAGGCGAACCAGCTCCGTCTCGACACCATCTCCATGCCACTTGATGAGAATCTGGCGGGCTTCTTCAACACGACCCTTGGAGATGAGCCATCTAGGACTTTCAGGACAGAACCACACCATGATAGCTTGGTAGGAAGGAATGATAATCTGAAGAAGGCAAGGAAGCCTCCAAGACCAGTTTGACTGTATCGGGTAAGTGCCAAACGTGGCCCAACCTCCGATGATCAAACCGATAAAGATGTTTGTGTTGTAGAATGCGGTGATGGAGACTCGTTGCTTGGGATGCGCAAGCTCAGATACAAGAACTGGTGCTGCGGCTTGCTGAAGGACAACACCCAGTCCGATGAGGATTTTGCCGCTGACAAACATCTCAAAGTTGGTGGCCCAGGTCTGCATAATGGCGATGCCCACGACGAGCACGGCGCCGGCTGAGCACAATGGTCGTCTACCAAAGTACTCTACCAACGGTCCACAGATGATACAGCCGATGATGCCACCGACGGCCACCGAGGCACCGAAGAAGCCGAGTCTGGAACCGGTAGGATGGCCAAACTCATCCATAAAGGCATCGATAGATTGGAGTCCATTGGTCAAGCTGTTGTCGAATCCCACGGCCGCCGAAGTGAGGAGTGGCGCAATGAGGAGGAAGTAAAGCTTGATAAGACTGGGGACTTTGTACCAAGGCGGAGAGTCTCGGATGAGCTCGTGCATACGCTCCCGGTCAGCCATGGTAAGCTCGGGTGAAACGATCTGATTGATACAATATTTGATCGAAACGACTTGAGAAGTGATAGGAAGATTGTATTGGGATGGAGTCGTTATCAGAACTGCATGCAATACGGTATATATAGAACCCTAGGTGATAGTCATGCGTGTTTCTCTCGTCCTTTTCTCACCCGAACACCCTTTAGCAAGAAACAGGGCTCCTCTACCACGTAACCTGACCAGACCAAAACATGCAAACACGCGATGAACGGTCCACGTCCTTAGTGTCCCCATGGGGAACCAACTCCATGTTCCACCCCCCATGGGGAGGAGTGTTACCGAGAGTGGTTTAGGTTCTGTTTTGTTCCGGATTCTCGCAACATGGCGGAAATCGAAAGCCCCTGAGGCTTAAACCTGGCGGCGAATAGCATCTACGCAGGGAGACTACAGGGGGATAGCCGACAACCTCTTCCCGGCTAAATAGGTTAAATGCAAACCATGGTCATGGTCCAGGCCCGCTGAGTTGTGATGTTGGTTCTGGGATACAACATGGCGGCTCTCGACCTGGGTTATTCCCGCGGATGGGGATCCAGCTGGTGGCTTACCGAGGCTATAAGGAACAAGGGTTAATTCCTCAAGCGTTGATCGTCATTCATGGTACTAGGATGAGAGTCCAGTAGGGAAACAGGAGGTGGACCATCTCTGCTGGCATGGGAAAGGAATATTCGCAACCTATACGTAAAACACCCACCCAGCGTCTCAACGCAAACCGAGACCGAAGTTAAGCTTTCACCGGCTAAATACTGCATCGTAGGTAGTTTTGATCACCTTGCCTGTTATTCGTGAGTTTTCGTATCCCATGCAGCCACTCATGCAACAGATCCCTCTTACGGCTGTGCTATTTCCGTTGGGTTGCTCAGACGCCTCCCCCCACCGCCCCTTCGAGCCCTTGACCAAGCAACAATTCCCTCTTCAAGTAATGCGAACCGCTGGCATGGAATAGTAATTTAGCCAATTGTTCCCTATTTTGATTAAAGGCTGGAGAAGAGAGAACAAGGCAGATGATCTGAGGTCAATTCATGTCAGATTCGCTGACCTGGACACGAGTTTTTCCATAGTGATTCGGAATAGATTGGCTACCTTTCTAAGACGCGTATTCTCTTACCAGATTCAACTCTCCAGAGGGTAAAGTTAATGCCATAGCCCTTCACATGACGACGCTAAGCCGCATTGATACCAGGAAAGCAACTCTATTGCGTAAAATCAACGTGTGGTGCGCTTAAGCTAACACGACTTTTTCGCCCCCTCGCAGACATGAAACGTTTTTCGGGCGAAAGCACAGCGAATGTGTAAACAATCAATTGCCGATCTAACTATTAGCTGCTTAGCAGGTCTTGTTCCCAACAAACCCATAGGCGTCATCGAAACTTTATCGAGGGATCTACTCTACTTTGTTGATCTTGTGTCTCCTTTCCTGCAGTGGATCTGGGGTTCTTCAAGAGGAGAGTTTTTTCAACCGAAAATCACCATCAGAGAACGCCCCGTGCTGCAAAACATCTTCTTCTATTCTTCTTTCACCCTCTTTCAAAATGGAACCTCCATGGGAATCTTCCACCAAGTGGGTTTGGCTTCCAGGCTACGATGACTCCCGCAATCCCGGCAGCATAGTTCTCTTCCGTCGAGAATTCGAGCTATCAAACACCAATCTCTTGAGCATAAATGTTACGGCCGATTCTCGCTATCGTCTGTACCTCAATGGTCAACTTATCAGCGTTGGTCCCTGCAAGGGAACGCCTTTGCATTGGCACTACGAGAGCGTTAATGTGACGTCACACCTACGGGTTGGGACGAACGTCCTCGCTGCACAGGTGCTTCGCTATTCTCCCGCGCATAGAGGAAACACCTCAATTATGAGGACCGGAACTCCTGGGTTTATGCTCTTGGCAAGAAGTGAAGGAGTAAGACCCCACAACACAACATGTAGCTTTGTCGTTAACTTGTTTAGTTTCTGTTAGCCACCGATGAGGAATGGTCGTGTATTGAAGACCAGTCCACTACATTCCTAGGACAATCTGAAACGGACCTCTTTCTCTCCATCAACGAAAACGTCCAAGGGAGTCTGAGACATTTCGGATGGGACATGCCAGGTTTTGATGACCAAACTTGGTCAAAGGCAAAAGGCCTCCTTGACGACAACCCGATGCCGGATTTTTCCACCTTGCCTTGGAATCTCTTCCCTCGCAGCATTCCAGCATTGACATACATTCCCAAACGCTTCAAGGGTGTTACAAAGGTTATTGAGACGGCTGGTAGCTCACCTGAAAAGGTAGAAGAGCAGTGGAACGCACTCTTGATTCACGGTAAACCAGTCACCGTTCCCGCCAACAGCCAAGTTTTGCTTGATATACAGGCTACAGAATACACGACTGGGTACTTGACATTCGCCTTTAGTAACGGCACTGGAGCACACGTTGGACATCTCAGCGCCGAGTCCTACGAGTTAGAACCTCGCGACCGGGAGATTACCCGAAAGAAAGGAAACAGGCTCGATTTCCAGAACGGATATCTCAACGGCGTGTGGGATGAATATGTCGTTGCTGGCCGTCAATCTGAAGTCTATGAGACCTTTTGGTTCCGCGCCTTTAGGTTCCTGCGAGTCAAGGTCACCACAAAGGCTGAACCACTCACTATCTCCGACATCTCTTACAAAGAGACCAATTATCCATTGGAGGTCAGAGCCGAATTCAAGGCTCCGAATTCCCCAATGAAGCAGCAGTTTTGGGACATTTCTTTACGCACGTTGAAGAACTGTATGCATGAAACTTATGAAGACTGCCCTTTCTACGAACAGTCACAGTTCTTGTTCGACACACGAACACAGATCTTGTTGACGTATATTGTCTCTGGCGATGATCGACTCGCTCGCAAGGCATTGCTTGACTTTCATTCCAGCTTGAGACCCAACGGCCTAATCGCGATGCGCTATCCGGCTCACACCAACCTATCCCTACCGGGCTTCTCACTGTTCTTCCCCATGATGGTACACGACCACATCATGTACAAGGGCGATGTCTCACTGGCAAAGCGATTCTTTCCCACCATTGATACTATACTGGGTTACTTCGACCGCTTACTCACCGAGCAGGGACTTGTCGGACCCTTGGATCCAAGATATTGGTCGTTTGTGGACTGGGTTGACGCCTGGGAGTGGGGCATGCCCACGGCATCCAAGGTCGGACCGGCGACGTACTTCAGTCTAGCGTATGCTTTGGCTTTGGGATACTCAGCAGAGGTGGCAAGATTCATTGGGAGACAAGGTTTGGCGGTCGAGTATCTTGACCGAAAGGTGGCTGTCATATCTGCTGTCAACGCCCATTGTTTTGATGGGACTTGGTACTATGATGGTCCCATCGACAACCTATCCAAGCCCCCTCTAGAGTGGCGAAGCCAACACTGTCAGATCTACGCCGTCCTCTCAGGGGCCATCGAGGGCAATGAAGCGAGAGATTTGATGAGCAGGGCTCTTGACGATAACTCGGTACACGAGGTGACCTTGTCACAGGGATTCTACCTCTTCAGAGCTCTTGAGAAAACAGGTTTATATGAGAAAAGGCAGGAATACTGGGGATCGTGGGAAGCCATGGTAGCTCAAGGACTCGATACTTGGGCTGAGACGCTGGTGAGTCCTAGGAGTGACTGCCATGCGTGGTCTGCGGGTAAGTTCCCCTTTTTCTCATTCCTCTTCCCAAGTTGGATCTTGAACCGATTTCATTAAATGGACACATCACTAATCTTTGGGTGCCGTAGTTCCTTTACATGAACTATTTACCATGATTCTAGGCGTGAAACCAGCATGCCCTGGCTTCACCGTGGTAGATGTCAAGCCGCTGCCAGCCTTGCTCGAGGAAGTTGATTCCAAGATTGTGACTCCCTCTGGCATGTTGTACATCCGCTGGGCGCCTGTGGCAGACAACCATGAAAAGTCTGGGATGAGGCGAGTGTACCTAGCAATTGATGGTCCTCCCGGCTCGCAAATCAAGCTTTACAAAGGGAAGTGCTCGGAATCTGTTGTCTCATTTGAGGGACACTTTGAGGGTGATTATTGGTTTTCTTGATCGTTCGATGAATAAAAGTCAATCTCAAATATCTTGACCTACTTTTAAAAACACTCTAAGAATAGCCGCGATCTTTTAGCTGAGTTATCTCGGCTTCAACCATGAAAAAGAGCACATTTCCAACACATCATAGCATCATATCCCAATGCTAACACGAATAGCTGCTTCTTCTGATAACTCGTAAGAATGTGCACTCGATGAAAATATTTATCTTTTAAACACGTCTATTTTAATTGCAAGGCTAACTGACAAAACAAATTGCTATGGGTATATTCTTCCACCTTCACTCTTTATCCATCTCTTATTTCTCATCATGGCATCCCTTTTCTCTCGCCTGCGAGAGATTCTTTGCCTGCATAATCATATCCTCCCAAATAGGTGGCCTGCATCGCCTCTCATTCCCCGCAGCCTCGGCATCAACGCCAAAGTCAAGTAACGCCTTCTCGCTGCACCATTCTCCAGTCGCCATGAGACCGATAGGCACCTTGCGTTCCGTCTTTTCATCTGCTTCCTCGCCCGCTCGATCTTGTCCTTCTGGGATAACAAACCCAGCTGGAACTGAGATGGATGGCAGTCCGCAGAAGTTGGCTAGCCACACGTAGGTCATGCTCTCTATCGTGAGGTTTCCATCGCTGACTCCGTACTTCAACTCGTTTTCTCCGCCTCGGATTGGAGCACCCGCGCAAGCTGTAGTTGGTGTGACGATAAGCATACCCGGATACATCTGCCACAAGTGCGAAAGATGTTGCATCAAAAGACTTCGGAGCTTTTGAGCGAGAAGATAATCAGTAGCTGGCGTCGTGCGTCCAACTGCAAGCAAGATCTTTGTCGCAGCTGTGATATCCTTTGTGTCTGGCAACAAAGAAGCCGCATCGGTCAAGACAGTCATTGCGTGTGCAATCTGTCCCTCCTCCGTGAAAGGAATACTGATAGGCACAACCGTATAGCCATACTCCGTGCAGAGCTTGCCCACTAGGCTTCTAGTCAAGTCTTGAACACCTGGTGCCGCACATGAGAACCATGGCTCATAGACTCCAAGAAGTTTAGTCGAAGGCCTCGAAGGTTCTTGACAGAGTTGAGGGAACGCCGAAGAAGGATGAGGCTCCGAGATAGTCTCGTAGACCGTGGCGAGAGAGTACATATCTGCTGCCATGGGTCCTTGAACAGAACAAGTCGGGGCCGGGTTGGGTGTCGGATATGATGATAGACGACCATGGGTGGGCTTGAGACCAAAGACCGAACAGTATGCAGCTGGTACGCGAAGGCTTCCGCCGGCGTCACCTCCAAGAGCGATTGGGATTAAACCAGCACCGACTGCGTATCCGGCCCCTGATGAGCTTCCACCGGCATAATAGCCCGGGTTGAAGGGGTTAAGAGGGGTACCATGATTAGGATTATTGCCAGTAGTATCTTAAGACAATGTTAGAGGGGTCTTGATGCATGTAGGAATGGCATGTGCTTACCCATACCGAACTCATGCATGGTGAGCTTCCCCAGAATAATTACACCCGCCTCTTGTAGCTTCCGCACACTCCAGTTGGTGATAGAGCCACTCTTCACTGCTCGTCCAGCGTAGTTCATGTTAGAACCCATCGTCATATCATAACCGTCGAGATCAAAGTCGTCCTTGATTGATGCAGGGACGCCATCGAGGGGACCAAGAGATCGATTTTGGCGATAACGAATTGTCGATTCCTCAGCCGCTTTGAGGACGAGCTCCACCTTGGTGTCTATCCATGCTGTTGAATGCTTCGATCGGGGGCTGATATCGCGTCGGATCAACGGTAATAGGGCACGGGCAACGTCGGTAGGTGTAGCCTGTCCGGACAGGTACATTGCTCGATAATCGGAGACTGAATAGTATGGGGCTTCGGTCATCGGCTCGGATGGTACAAGTGTTGGTGACGAAGGAGTGCCGAGGTCAAACTCGTCTTCCAAAGATGGGGCATCGCATGGAATGGGAATAACTGTTGGGTCGTATCGTGCCTCGTAGCATTCGAGTTCTTGTCGAATGTTGCGTAATGAATCGAAGCGGGCATTGTGCCAAACCAGCTCTCGGACCAGCCGAACCCATTCAATCCTAAGAGTGTCAGTGGCCGTATGGCAGTATCGTATCGCAAATATGACTTACAGAAAAGCAAAGACGACCAACAATTGTCCTCTCAAAACAGGATTTGCCAACTTTACTCTTTGCAAGACACTCTCAGGTCTACACTGAGTTAGCAAATATTCAGAAAGCAGATCCCATGATGACTGACCCTTGTGTGGGCTTGGGGTAGTTAAAAAACCCAGTAGGTTGTTTTGAAGTGGCTTGAGGGTCCATCCCTTTTGTGTGACGTTGTGATCGACAGGGGCGGCGGGGCCAAATTGCAGATCAAATTGAAGATGATGCAAGAAGAAGAGAAATGACGAAAGAAGGCAACCGCCAAGAACGCTCAGAATGTGATGTGAAATGAAGAGTCAAACGAGAACATCCTCACGGTCTGATGCTGTTGTTTATAGGAGAGCGGTCAAGCACAGCCAGATACCAAGAGCACATCAAGATTAAGCCAAGACAACCAATAATAACGTCAAGATGCCATGTTTACCAACAGCACACGACCAAAATGGCTAGTTCATAGACGTTGCTATTCTTTCAGATGCATCCTGACCCAGGTTATCGGGTCAAGCAAGACCACGTTGGTGGGTTTCAGCCAGATTCCAACAAGCCACGTCTCGCTGAAACTGGAAACATGTCCGGTCGGAGATTTCTTAGACTGGCAACGTTTGGCTGGCTGTGAATGCAGAGCCGCAGGGCGAAGCCACCTCCGTAGCCCTTGTCCCCGGACCCGAAGGAAGCAAGCAGTCGGCGAGGCCGAGAGAGAACAAAAGCGGTTTGGTACGATCTGGAAGGCTTGCAGCTTTGGTCTGACTGCGGTCTCAGCTGCGCCACTATTCGCACTAACGTTGGGCTAAAATTCCATAACGCTTCGCTTCTGCAGCGGCTTTTCCGTTTTAGATACTCCAATATCTAGAACAGGACCGTTTATCGTGCGAAACGCGCGGCTTCAAATAATCAATCTGTTCCATTGAAGAGCCCATGACGTGGACATTGGTCTGTTAGAGCAATGAGCGGGTTTAGAGTAGATCAGGAGCACAACTGATGATGGTTACTAGACAGGGAATCAGATCAGCGTGGATCTTTTCGGGAATCTGGATACTACCCCAGGCTGCTTGACGCCTCATGCATTAATAGAACATTTCGGGGAATTCTCTCGATTCATTTATTAGCCTGGAGGCCTGCTCAATACTGCCCTCGTGTTTGTTTCCATCTCTTCAACCGCTGGATGTTGGTCCCTAGCGCGACCAAGCACGCCAATAGTCTCCCACTATAGGCTTGGCGGCCGGTAATAGTCTCTCTGCGTTGTCCAGTCTCGACCGCGAGATGCATAAGCGAACTGCTTGGCCGGTTGAGCCTCCACCAACAGTTGAACAATGGAGAAAAGGAAGAGGCTGGATCAGCTGAGGTTGACAGATGTGTGCAGGGTCTTCAGCCCTAACACTCTCAGACTGGAATGGTGAACCCAAATAGAGCGACTTTGTGGCTTGCGTGGACGGCATGGATTACCGTCTTTGGAGGGTTTGTTCCGTTGAATCGGTAACGGGTGGCCCTTGTCGGTTACCTCGACGCGCGCCACGCGGCTTCTCCAGCTAATGACGATGCAGATGCCACAGATTACGAGACAATTGGCAGAAAGGATGGGTCTTCTTTGCGCTGGCCGAATTCCTATAGAAAGCCCGCTTCCCCACAACACGAGTCACCCATCAGGCTCATCAGCTGCTGCTCTCGAAGGGCCTCAAACTCCATCGAGGAATATTGGAGTAATAGTTCACACATCATTCTTTAAGTCTTCGCAACGGAGATAGGTTAGAACGCTTGACGAAATGAATGGATGAAGGACTATGATACCACTGGAATGTATAAACAAAAGCTAAGAATACAATCGCTTTAACCAGCCTTCACCTACTTCTCCCATGACACAAACTAGCGCTTTTCTCGATGTATATCAACTCAGAGCCCAGTAGCCCAACCAAGCTGCCAGAACATCACCAGCCACCTTTAGGTTACGGTGTTTTACAGTATTAGGTTTTAATACCGTCATGTATTGACAGCTGTGTTTTTTTGCCGTTATGGCTGATCATTGCAGACAAAGATAACCACTAACTACCTCCACTAATTCCAACTCCTATCCGACTACTTCCTACACAGGACTCGATGGCAGCGCCAACTACGGCGCCACCAAATATTTTGGAGATTACTCGAGGATGCGGTCTCTATCTCCACATAGAAGGGACCGCTGACTACGTTCAAGAACATGACAATATTGATGAAAATGGCGTTATTATTATGGCATCTATATATCCATGTAGTTCTTCAAACACTTTCCTCCAAATCGTTCGTGGTGCAATCTTAAACCATCTGCCATAACAACACGCCGAGAATCATGGCCGAAAGAACAACCCCCGGTACGCGAATACTACCAGCACCATCCTTTTCGTCGGAGTTTTGACTGCCAGTCTCGTCATCCCCGTAATCCCCGTCATCGCTATCGTCGGAACTCGACTCCTTCAGCTTGGCGCAGACAAACTCAACACTAATATCATCGGTCGTTGTATTCCGCACCGCGTCGTTCGTTTCACTATCTCGCGCGGGATATCGCATCAATATTGCCACGGCCGCCTTTTTCTCTTGGAATGCAAGCTCTCTCTTGTCGTACATGGTTCTTGAGTAGGTGAATGACTTGTTCCCGGAGGGCAAGGCGGCATCGGTGTGGTGTTGATCCCAAGGCCTGGCTTTTGGTGGTGCTTCGGATGCGAGCACTATAGACAGATGTTAGCGTATCAAGGCCGAGGGTAATGGAGCAAGACAACTTACACATTGTGTTGAAATCTGTGTTTTGATTGAGAGTGTCCATCCGAGGTTGTAGTTTCTCCCAGGTCGAGAAGAAGTCATTCGGGCAGTCCTTGAGAATAGCCTCTGCTTCATCATTCAGATTGAGCAAGGGAGCTCCGAACTGTTGATCGTCATCCCATAGTTTGCGAAGGGTACTGTTGATCGTCTCAAGACACTTTGCTCCCAGGAGCCCTTCACATCCATTGTGTCCTCCTCCGATCTTGTTGGTGGTGTTGGTAAAAAAGACATCCATCTCGGTCAACATGAGGAGGTCGCTATTGTTCAACGATATGGTGTCATATTCGAGCCACCATCCAACCAACGTCGCCTTCCGGTCTTTGACCTTGTTGGGGTCCATCAGAGGTTCAATGTCGGAAATATCTGTCCCATTGATCCCGTCAACTGCATAGACAAACTTGGCGCCTTTGGAGAATAGTGGAGGCCAGGTGAAGTCGGTCGAGGCTGTCTGATCGGGATTGATGCATGATGTTTCGCCATGATACCAGTTGTTCTTGCTGTAGTCACAAGTTCCAGATTGTAGAGCTGAAGCGCCTACAGCAAGGAGAGACAGTATTAACCGCATTTTAACAACAACAACCTTTTTCCAGTAATCATATCACACGGCCACGGAAGCGCACCAGGTGGTGCTCTCTTATATGCCAACAGCCTTGATTTACCCTAGCCCAATAAGACCCCTGCAAGTTCTCCACCCGGCAGGAAGCCCGTTTCAGAAAGCAAGCATAAATTAAAGGCAAGATAAGACGGGCATCGATTATACCGCGTTGCCCTGGTGGTACAGGTCTTTGCGTTCATGTGTAATCTCACCATGACACCAATAGGCCAGCAAGGCAAGGGCCAACCCTCATCCTGATGCCTTTCGCTGTCCAATCAAGGAGCCCAGCATGATCATCCTTTCCCCATTGCGTAGCATTGCTGTGCATTGGCATTTCAGCCACTGCCGCATAACCGTTGATGACTGCAGGGCCCTGGCATCTTTTGAAACTAATCACCAGGATCCCAATGAGGCAAGTGGAGAGTTACTAGATTTGGAAGTGATCAAATCCACATGATCAATGAGATAAGGCTAAACAATGCAGAAGAGACTAAGACCTTGAGCTAAAGGTAGGTGTTATGAGATTACAATATGTATACCAGATGACATTTTCCTTTAGGCGATGGGCTCCTCTTGATCTAGTGTCTGAGCATAGGCAGTCCCCTGTTTAGAATGGGCAATAATCGACTTACAAACCTCTACTACTAAAAGCTACTCAACTACTCGAACGATAATATCGTGCATCTCAGATCCATGCGCTCATGTTCTCCATGTGCTAGGATCTAAAGACCAGCCTCTTCCCATCCACGCCATTCAATACGCCAGACCGGAGGTGATTACACACTTGGGTGGTCGTTGATATGCGCAGCTCTCTGCACATCGGTAACGTACTTGCGCATCTTTCTCGCAGGAACACGCTTCTCATACATCTCATCCATCTCAGCCGGATTTCTCTGTGAAGGCTCAGGCACGTAAAAGTAAACAATAATCGTAGTCACCAATCCAGTGCCGAAAAAGAGCCATGCTGTCTTGTAGTTCCAGTCAGCGCCATTAATATCCACTAGCTTAACAGTTAGCACTACTTCTCCCTCGTTCATTAGATGACGCCAACTTACACATGAGAGGGACCGTCGTGTTGAAGGTAAGGCCGAAGACAACTGATGTTGCTGCTGCGACGCCGGCTGTACGAGCACGGAGCTTTTGCGAGGCTACTTCGCCGACAAAAGCCCATCCGATGCTACCAACTAGAAGAACAGTGTTAGCAAGTATAAGATTTGAGCATGAGAAAATGACTTACGAGCTTTATTGAAGAAGGCCCAAACGCAGGCGACAAAGATGAGGAGATTCTGAATCGGCGTGGTCTTGTTTACGAAACCAAGAATTCCGACCACCATCATGCTCAGCGAGCAAGCAATAGCAGAAACAAACGTAGAACTCCTTCGTCCTGCCTTGTCGGAAATAAGGATCAAAGCCAAAGCGGAGACGAGCTGGATAATAGCTACGAAAGGATAAGGTTAGTCAAGTGCCAAGAGGGGGGGTTGGGAAGATGCTTACTCAAGATGGTGGAGATGAGAAAGGGGTCATTAAAGCCACTTTGCTTAAAGAATAAGCTGGCGTAAGTGTTGAGAAAAGAAAGGCCGGTTAGTTGCTGGGTACAGGCTGGAAGAGCTGCGCCAAGGGTTCTGCGGGCATTAGATCCCTTGAAGCAAGCCAAATAGGTTGAGATGATGTCAGCAAAAGACTGTCCATGTTCCTCTCGTTGGTTCCTTTCCTCGAGTATCGTGTTTTTGATGATGGCATACTCTGTCTCGACGTCGTAATCCTGGACGTCACCGTTGACGCGTCTCAGTGTCTTTTTACCTTGCTCGTCTTGATCTCTCTCAGCATAATAGGCTATAAATCAATCAGAATGGACCAAAGGAAGGAATAAAGGACTAGTCTTACCAGGAGTCTCTGGAAGCCAGATGAATATTGGCAACATCAGACCCAGAAAGCCCCACTGAGTCAAGATGGGAGTCTTGTAGTCCAGCGGGTCGACGGCATGCATGATTGTGAGAATCATGGGAGCCAAAAAGTTGCCAATGGTATTCCAAAATCCATAAGCAAGAACCATAGCGCCACGGATATTGACAGGAGACCATTCCGTGATGTAGACAGGTAATGTCGCCTGGAGAGCTCCAATCCCAGCTCCTGCTAGGAGTTTGGCTCCGGCCCAATCCTTCCAGTCACGAACGACGGTTTCGATAGAGATGGACTAGATAGAATGTCAACGTTTCTGCTCTTGGGAGACTCTCGTCTTGTGGGAAACTTACTGCAGCTAGAATCACCCAGAGAACATACAATGTCTGTTTACGTCCAATCCTATCTGAAACAGGATTGAGCGAGAGCATGCCGATGATCTGACCCAGAGACTGCAGAGCGCCCCAAAGGGCGGTATATTGAGCTTTCAGTACATATTCTCCTTCATCATTCTGGAATCCGACATGGTTGATGAACCCTTGGTTGGCAATAATATTTCCTATAGGGTGGTTAGATCTGTTGGTTCAAGTTGTCAGGATACCGAGAACTCACCATTGAGATTGATTTGGAAGCCATCACAGGCAGCAGCGATACACAAAAGATTGCAAACAAGAACAGCCTGCAACAGTGTAAGCTCTTATCGCTCAAATAAAGTCAGCCGTGGGATTGCAGGTTCTGTTACCTTTCGAAATCTCCACGCGGAAGCTCGCAGGCCAAGTTTGTCATGACTCGACTTGAGGGCAACATTCTCGTGCCTCTCAACGCCGGACTTGGCATCTATGTCGATATCTTTGTCCAGCATGCCGGCTGATATTGCAAAGGTCGGAGTACTATAAGCAACGACGGCTCTGGTTGGGAAAGTTTGAGGTCTTTGGATCGACGAGAATGAAAGCTGGATTGAATTACTCAAAAGGATGAAGACGATATCCAGAGGAAAGAGGAAACATGCGAGTCTTTAAATCATGGCCCCAAAGACGTCAAAAACATCTAAGGTTCTGGACCATTCGGATGCCCCATACACTTCCCCGCAACCCCAAACATTAAGCTATTTTGTCTACCTACTCTGTATCCCGGGGGGATGTTACAACGTGGGGAAATTGGTCCACCTGAGTCGGGAGACCTTTGACCGAGTTGAGCATTGAACCTGTTTATTACTCGTAAGCGAACTCGTGGCGTAAGTAGTGCCATACCGTCATGTCTTGTTCAGAGCATCATTGGGCCAAACCTGTACCTAGAAATTCAGGGCGGAGCAATTGTGGCTCTTAATTGTCGGCCCCGCAGTTACGCCGTTCCCCGATCCTCGGTAGTTCGGTTTGTTGCTAGCTACTCACACAACTCTAGCTTCAACGCGACTTATCCACCACATCTCGAATTCTTCCATGAGGCATTTCCCATCACTTTGGTCACACGAGCAATGATCACCTCACAGGCATGCGATCACTGTAAGAGACGCAAAGTAAAATGTAACGCCGCAGATCCATGTTCTCGATGCAGCCGTTCGGGCATTCCTTGCGAGCGCCGAACCAACCCTCGACGACGCGGTCCACGGGTTGCGAAACGCCCCGCAGATGTTGAGAGTCTTGCGCAGAAGCGTCTCTGCATGGATAACGGAGTTTCTAGTCATGACGATCCTTTGCTCCCTGCGCTAGTGTCTGACGGGCTCGGGGGTTACGTTGCCCCTGGCCGTGGTTCTGCGAGAACAAGCATGAGCTCCGTTCCTGTAGTGATTCATGCGTTGGCTGATTTGCCTTGCTCCGTTCAATCTACACCGGGAAGCATCTTCTGGGATGAGTTTCTCCATATCAGAAGTCGTCTCATCTCTCGATTCAACTCACTGCAGGGTCTTTCTGGCCATATGGAACAAGTGGCACATGAATGTGTCGATTTGTTCATGCAATTCCTCTTTCCCAACACCCCTATTGCTCATGAGCCGACACTCAGAGCTGGTATTCCTCTTCTCTTTGGAGATAATCCCCCGAACTGTCCATCTACAGAGAATCCCGGTCCCGATACCCTTACACTTATCGAGCTTTTGAGGCGCTTCGCCCTCGTCACGGCGTTATGCGCTCACATCATATCAGTTGTTCCCAAGACCCTTTTCCAGAATCCAAAATCATTATCTGATATATTCTTCGAAGCTTCCAAGTCGATGCTAAGAACCTACGAAGCCTACGATCTCGAACATCCCGATTCAACCTCTCTTACCATTCGAATGTGGCATTCATCCTACGCCCAAAACACGACTGGAAAAGTCGGTGCCTCGTGGCACTATCACACGGAAGCCTGTTGCCTTGCGCAGAGAATGCGCTTGTTCGATGAAGCCTCCATCGCCCGCCCTTCCCAGATCGAGTCTCAGCTACTTCGTATCAACTTCTGGCATCTATACTTGGCTGAGAAGACTCAGGTCGCTTTCAAGAGTCGGCCGCCTATCATTGACGAGAGGATATGTGATGACGGCATCACCCTTCTCGAGAGAGGTGATGAAGTCGTTCCATTTCTGGATTCTTCCCGAGCGGTGAATCAAGGTGACCTTGAGTCTCGCATCTTTGTTGGATTTCACCTTCGACGGAGGATTTCAGCAACGGCCGCTAGCCTCATAAACGATATTGCCAGTCACGCACGACACGCCGAGGCCAACCCACCATCTAGGGAACAGTCGAATAAGACTGACCAGGAGATGAATTCCCTGATAGAAAGATATCTCAAATTCACGGCTCTGGTTAATGAGGTACCACCGTGGGTACGGCGACCAGACGGAGACAATAATCCGAAAGTTGACGAGAGCGTTCGAGCCTACCAAACGACCTGTTTCTGGGCGCAGCGGACCAATATCATGACAATCTACCACTGTATGAGACTACTAATATTACAAGCATGCATCGACCATGGCTTTCTGGTGATAGTTGGACTCAGCGAGAGCCCACTGTCGGGGGCAAGTCGAAAGCTTGAGATCATAAGAGATTTTGTAGATGATCTGCAGGGTACTCCATTCGTATGCATAGCGGCACAAGGAGAGACAGCGGTTTGTAACAGTCATTTCTCTGGTTCGATTCCTATAGCTAATTTGGTCTGGTAGGTGGACAAGGTCAGACGCGTCGGCGCCATATTGCTCGAGCTTCTTCACAGCTCCGATAACGCAACGATCAGAACACAAGCCGAAGTACTGTTTAGCGCCTTGCTCGATATTCTGTCCCGACTCGATTCCAAAGCTAGCGAGGGACTGGAGGTTTCTGGTGCAGATGCCTTGGATTGGTGCAATCCTACGACGGTTAGCTCTGGAGGATGAGTCCAAAAGTCATACTCATGGTCTACTTGTCGACTTCGGTAGCCCACCTAAAATCATAATTAATGAACACTATTACTAGTACTATCCGCAATGTTTAGCTACTACAAGACCAATTTATGGGACTAAAGAGGTAGTCAACGGTCATCGTCATGCACCAGAGCTAAACTGAGCGAAAGTCCATGTCTTGGTGACCTTGGGTTAGTCCGGAGAGCACCGGTTTCTAGGAGAACTCATCATGTGGCTACTTAGATGAATTCCATACCCCCGAGTGGCATGCTCAAGAGGTCGTGCCCCAGGAGTGCGCACGCTTAATTCCGACAACCTGGCTGAGGTCCGGGGCCCCATAATTCCTCCGCATCCCCGGACCTCCGCTCTGATCTCCGCTCCCAATTACCGAAGGGGAGACGGAGACGGGATTTCTGTGGGGCCCGCCTGTTCAGCTCGGTCCTCTTTTCCCCGCAATGCGACCGGAGGTTCCATGTATAACCGGATGAGACTACCCGAGACTCAACCCGTTTATCATGACGTTTCCAACCGTTAACGCATTTAAAAAGCCCCCGGATACAGCCCCAGCTATAAAGCAGGCTACGCTTGAACTAGAGTCCAAGACATTATTCAGCTCAGTTCTTATCCTCCCCCGTGTCACATCTTATCCTTTTTCTACCGATATCTCTCTCTATCATCTTGTCCTTTCGGTCCCAGCCATGGGAGACATCTGTCAAGATTTCCCGTCATGCACGGAAGGAATCACCATCGCCGAACTAAAAGCCGAACACTATCAAGACGGGTTCGGGATTTTCCACCCTGCACCCAGACTCTCGTGGCGATTTTCCGCAACCACCGTCCCCAACTGGAAGCAGTCGTCTTATGAGATTGTCATCAAGCGGAGAGGAAAGACAGAGTCCTTCCGAGTCGATTCGTCTAAATCTTCACTTGTACCGTGGCCATCATCGGCATTGGCTTCTAGAGATGCCGCTCACGTTAGCGTACGGGCTACTGGCACGAACGGAGCGCAATCAGGCTGGGCCGAGCTTACAGTCGAAGCTGCCCTGTTGAAGCGAAGCGATTGGGAGGCAGACTTGATAAGTGGTCCACCTCAAGATGTCGACAAGCCCAAGAAGCCATTTCGTATGAGAAAGACCTTTGAGTACGACGGTGGCCCTGCCCGTTTGTATGCCACCGCCCATGGCATCTATCAAGTGGAAATCAACGGCCAGGTTGTTGGAGATCAAGTCCTGTCTCCCGGGTGGCAGTCATATCGACACCGGCTACACTATCAGACGTATGACGTTACCAGATTCTTGCTCCCAGGACCCAACACAATCGGAGTCTATCTCGGCGAAGGATGGTTTGCTGGCAGGCTCGGACGCCCGGGAGTCTCCAACATATGGGGGTCCCGGCTAGGATTTCTGGGACAGCTCGAGGTAAACGGCCAGGCTATTTGCCGAACAGACCACACCTGGGAAGTTCTTGTCGACGGTCCTATCCTCAGCTCCGAGATTTACAACGGCGAAGTCTATGACAGCAGACAGCATGACCCATCTTGGTCCACCGCCCAGACGCCTTCTGGTAAGCTTTACCTTGCTGCTGAGGTTCTGCCGTTTCCAGAGGCCGTCTTGATAGCGCCTGAAGCACCTCCTGTCCGTCGCATCCTAGAGCTACAGCCGCAAAGAATCATCATAACACCTAGCGGGAAGAAGGTCCTGGACTTTGGTCAGAATCTGGCTGGTTGGCTGAGGGTGAATATCGATATCCCTGGGACAGGGACTGTTACCATTCGACATGCAGAAGTCATGGAACATGGCGAACTGGGAACGAGACCTCTGAGAACGGCGAAGGCAAGCACTGTGATACACCTGGGAGGTCAGACGCGAGGGTATGAACCAAAGTTTACGTTCTATGGTTTCAGGTGAGCTTTTATACGTCATCCGTTTGTACGACTCTTCTAACAGCTCGATACAGATACGCCGAAGTAACGGGCTACGATGCCTGCAGCCTCTCCGACTTTACAGCGATCGTGATTTCTTCAGATCTTCGCAGAACCGGAACTTTCGAATGCTCCCATGATCACCTCAACAAGCTTCACGAGAACACAATATGGTCAATGCGAGGAAACTTCATCTCTGTCCCCACGGATTGCCCCCAACGCGACGAGCGACTCGGGTGGACAGGCGACATCCAGGTCTTCAGCCCAACCGCCAGTTTTCTTTACGATACTGCGGCCTTCATCGGAGGCTGGCTTCAGGACGTTGAGGCAGATCAGAAAGACCTTGGAGGAATCGTTCCTACCATTGTTCCTTGCATTCCTATGCCTCCTAAGCATAATGAAAATAAGGCTATGGCGGCTTGGGGCGATACTGTCATCCTCACACCGTGGGATCTATACCAGTTCTTTGGAGACGAACAGCATTTGCGGAAGCAGTGGGAGAGTATGAAGTTGTGGCTCGACAAGGGAATCCCTCGTGACGAGCGAGGGTTCTATTCAACTGAAATGCCTCAGTTTGGAGATTGGCTTGACCCTCGGTCTCCTCCTGCGCTTCCTGGGCATACACCAACTGACCCATACTTGGTTGCCAACGCCTACTTGGTTCATGCAACCCAAGTTGCTTTCAAAGTGGCCGTTCGTCTGGGTGAGATGGAAGATGCGCAGCGCTACAGGGATGATGCGCAGAGGTTGCGCAAGTTGTTCAGAGATGAGTACATTTCGCCTAGGGGACGACTTTCATCAGATACGCAGACGAGCTATGTCCTAGCTCTCCACTTTGACCTTTTGGATGGCGATGTTGAAATACAGACAGCGCGGTCTAGACTTGACTGGTTGACTAGATGGGAAGCTTTCAAGATCAACACGGGGTTTGTGGGAACGCCGTACATCCTACCTACTTTGGCCAATGTGGATATGATGGGTACGGCATATAGGATGCTACAGGAACGCGACTGTCCTAGTTGGCTGTATCCCATCACGATGGGTGCAACCACAATTGTAAGTACCATCTCTTGCCACAAACATGCCGCCATTATTTACTCACCGTGCTATGTAGTGGGAGCGCTGGAACTCGATGCTCCCTGATGGATCCATCAACCCAGGCCAAATGACCTCTTTCAACCACTACGCTCTAGGCGCCGTGTGCCACTTCCTTCACGCATACGTGGCAGGCCTATCCTCATCGTCGCCTGGCTGGGAGTCAGCCATCATCCGTCCACGGCCCGGTGGTACAATTCGATGGGCTCGAGCCACGTACGACTCACCATTAGGGCCGTACAGTGTGTTTTGGAGGTGTGAATCCAACGTCATGAGGACGAGTGTATCGGTGCCACCGAACGGTGAAGCAAGGGTGATTCTACCGGGGATTGATGTTGTTGTTGGCAGTGGAGAATATTCCTATGAGACGGAGTGGCAGGAGGATTTAGCATGGCCCCCGAAGATTATTCAGGGTGCGCAGGGAGCACCTGTTGAGGCGATATATGTCCCTTAAGGATGGTATTTAGAATACCTACTTAAAATGTCTACTTGCCCAACTCTTTTAAGTAAAAAGAAATCCTCCGTTAGGTCTAGAGTTATGTCGAAGCCATCGTGATCAGGCCCTAGTCCTATGAGGTTGTTGATTGAAGATCCGAGAGAACCAAATGCAGAGTGTGGGTTGGTGTTATCTAGTGTCTAGCAGATACGATAGATCAATGATCAGGTATTATGAAGGAATTCCGAACAAAGACACCATTCTGTCTTTATTGTCGCGCCCAGAAAGATTAACCACAGAAAGTTCAAGGTCTACAATAGCACATGTTAATCGAATAGTATATGTACAGGGAACCAGTCAACCTCGATAAGGCTAGCTTACATAACTAGCTTGATACTCAAACCTTCTCGTTGGTTGCCTTGAACTCATAAACCAGACACCCATACTGCACACTCCCACCTGTGCCTCCATTATTGCACCTCTTCCAATTATCATAAAAGATGTCGACGCAAGCGTCCACGCTGGCGGTTCCCGTAGCAAGCGGATCCAAGATGCCCATCTCGGTCTCGCCCGTCTCGAGCTCGCAGCCGTTCCTCCAGTACGTGTTGAACTGGTAGGGCTTCACATGGTACCAATCCTGGTTGGTACTCGAGTCTCCGGCCTTGATCCGAGGCTTGTTTATCCCCAACGTGCAGAGGAAAGTCGCCTGCCACCTGAGTGTGCTACCCTCGACGTCCCTGTGTTTGCCGAATTGGTCTGTGTCGTAGCAATGCTCGTTCTGCTTGACTAGTTTTGTCTTTGCTGAGCCTTGGGGGTCGTTCATCTTGTACCTGGCTGTACCGCAGTTGAGTTTCACCTCGCCTGAGCGGAACGAGCTGTGGGAGTTGTAGGTGCCTGGTTTGAACATGTCAGTTATGTGTTGATTCGGGACGTCGATGATGCAACTTACATGATTTGAACTTTCCAAAAACTTCGTCGCAGATATAGGCGTCGCAGTCGTCATCCCCTGACGTCTCGAGGCTAAAGTCAAATGTCCAGTCGGAAGATTCACTGACGTCTAGATCGGCCGGCTTCCAATTCTCGCTGAAAGAGTCATTCAAGTTTGGCTTCGTCTTGCAGAAGTTATCTATCAGTCTATTCCCAGTTAGCCGAGAAAAAAAAACGGACGCGTCAGAGGGAGGGGAGGATCATACTGTGTCCAAGTCTTGGCTTCCACGTTGGCAACATTATTGTTGCCAGCCCCATCAGTGGCGCTGCAGGAAGCAGCAGGGATTCCCTCGACGTCTTCGTACCGAGAAAGCATATGGAAGAACCACCACCGTACCGGACCCCAGAAGAAAGAATCCGCGATCGTGTAGCCAGGTCGTTGACATTCGCAGCCCTTCCATTCGTTGGTGCATACGCCGATTAAACCCTTGCAGCGATCTCCCACGCAGATGAGATCCCTTGGGCACACTTCGGTTGGGGCTGGAAGGGGATATTTGGGAATAACTCGCACCTTGGCCTTGACCTTGTGTAGAGTGTCGGCATCGTCATGCATGCCAGTAAACAGGCCGAAAGAGGCCACTGCACCCCCGAATCTTTCAGGCATGGTGCCGAATAGCTCAGGGTTTCCCATCTTGGTGGCATTGAGAGCATCGTGGGTCAGTTCCCCTTCAAAGTATGAGATCATCAGGTTCTTCTCCTCCAGGTAGCCCTTGTTGAGCCCTATGTACTCTAGGGTCCTTTCCTCGGCGTAGTTGACCTGCTTCATCATAAGGTCGCTGCCTATGACGCCACCAATGATGGGAACGATGCGTCTGCCTGAGCATTCAAGATCGTCACGCTTGCCAAGGTTCCGCCTTAGCAGTGAATCGCATCTTGGCACCTTGATCTCGTCTTCTATCCTGTTCAACTCATCCTGGACGAGCTGGCTAATGGTGATCTCTATCTCCCCTTCGTCGTTGAGGACAAGACGTAGACCTTGGGGTATGGTTGTCTCCCCAGTCTGTCCGTCCTGCGTAGTGGTGATGATCGCAGTACCAAAGTCGGTAGTTGTACCAATCCACTTGATCATGTCAGTATGGCATAGAGGTTATCAGAAAGGGGGAGTCACCTTCGTGCTTGTGCTATCGTCTGTCACTACCTCCTCAAGAAAGTCCGTATCAACTCCAACAGGTGCGGCCCTTAAAAGTGTTAGATGGAGAGCAAACATGAAGAGAGGAAACATACAGCTGGTCCTCCTCAGGAATATCGGCGGGATATATGTCGACTTGGCCGGATGCCGTGGGGATTGCGGCCAGGATGACAGCACCGTCAGGAACTGTTCCGGTAACAGTAGGAGAGGCATCTTGGGCGAGACAGAAAGGGCCAGACGAAAGAGCTCCGAGAAGAAGAAGAAATTGTAGAAGCATGTTAGCTTTTGAGTGGCATGTGCCACTTCCCTCTCAGCTTTGGTGATGACGGGAAGCCTCTGGAGAGTTGGGCGTGCCGATGTACGAGCTTTTGTAATCTGCTTTCTGCCCAAGAGCAGTGTTATCTGATTCCTGTATTACATGGTTACTTCAATTCTGATAAGTATTTGGCACTGTGCTGCGCCCATAGGATCTTTTTAATATATATGGTTTCATCCGTTTATAGAAGCAGTGAGAGATCGACATTGATTATCTAGCCAGGTCCGCCGCATGCACCCAAGTAAGGAAAGCCACGGAAGGAATGTTTCCCAATATATCACTAAATGGTTCTGTTTTATTGCCTTGTGCTCTTGCACGGCCTTCTCTGTTACATGAATAAACTGCATAGCCACTCAAAATAGCCGCAAGTGGTCGCATTCTGCGGTCCTGCGGCAAGGATCACCATCCTTCCAACATGTCGGCAATTGTAATCTGAGTAAGACGATTTGAACCAACGTAAGGGGCTTATTTTTTAAATCGCAATATACAACCAGTAAGGGAGATATATATTTGCTCCCGTATTCTTTTCCTTCATGTTCTGGCATGATTTACACAGTGCCCAGCTGTCAGACCTGATATTGCAAGCCGTCAGCATAGGGTCATTGGTGGTCAGTGTCTAGGGTCTAGAGATTTGACTAGTAATATAAGGATGCTGTGGTGGAAGTGAGCGGTCTCAACCCTGCCTTGCCGTGCCGTGTCGTATATATAATCTACATCCTCTGCCGTTGCAGAAATACTCAAGACTATCCAGTACACCCGGAACAATACAACATCTGTTTCAGCAAAGATGATGCTGAAGAGGCTCCTCTTCTTTTTTAGCCTCTTACAGGCAGTAATCGGCCAGGAGCGCCGTATCTACATTGATACCGTCACCTGCCGTAAGTTTTCAGGCTTCAAGTTCCTCCCTGCGTCGGTACAGTCGACCTCTAATAAAGAAGATAGTCGACAATGGGGACAAGTTTTCGGCAGTCCAGGAGGCCTACCAGTCTGCCATAATCAGGGCAGGGATTACCATCGAGGTATTGCGGCCATGGGCAGTGGAGGGTGCCCCTATCAACACTTTCGACGGCCGCATCAGGAACGTTTTCGACCTGCTGTTCGGGCCGGCGCACACGCGATCAAAAGTGGTCGCTGTTTATGGTGAGTATAGCCCGACAACCACCACGGTTGGCATGACTACCTAGCTGACAGTGATGGCCAACAGATCACCTCGACAGACTTCCTGAGCTCAAGTATATGAACTACGAGATGTCGAATAGCGCTTGGGTAACAGGAAGGACCATGAATGACATAGTAAGTATACAATCCATCAGTCTCGTTTCGAATTCACCCAAATGAGGCTCACTAACCCACCCATGTGTTAGGAAATCCGCTGCAACGGTGACCACATTATACCTCATAAAGATCCCAAAGAACCGAATGTCAACAATCAAGACTCGATTACGGGAAAGAATATACCTGATGATAGCCTGGCCTTAACTCTCCTGACACCAAAGACGAGCATCATGGCAGTAGCATCGCTAATTTCGCCGCCTAGTGGGAGGGGTTGGAATCCAAAGGCCCCCGAGATCATCGCGTTCAACCCGTGGCACCTAGCCATCTCGGTCACCGATGATGGCATTAAAATTAACCAGGCCGACGTCGAGGACGCCGCGACTCCCAGGATGCACCGCTGGTTTAGGAACCACATCCCGGCATTGTTTGGATACAGTTCATTTACCCCGATTGATTTGCTGGATAGACTGGAGTCAACCATGCTTCATGAGGTACGCTACACATCAACAAGGAAGGATTTCACTAATTAATTATTAACGCAGCTCACGCACACTACTACCGGCAGAAACACAGATGACGTCGACAAGCCCAACTCATACGGCTGGAGGAACTGCTTGAGGATACAAAGCACTAGGAATGCTGGTAAGTACCCGGACCTAAGAGACGTGACTAGGCGGTAGGTATGGATGCTGACGGCTTGCCTTTAGATAGTATAGCCTTGTTCGCCTTGGCTGTCGAGTTGATTGACTTCTACCACTACGACGTGAACGCAGCGGGCGAGCTTACCAAGTTCGAAGTATAGATAGCACACCAAGAGAAGAGGGATAGGCTGTAGAGATTAATATGACATTTGCGGTGCTCAAGTTATCGTCTAACCTGGATTATGTTACCGCTCAGATAGGGCATTGAGATCTTACATCTACTTACTTAACGAGGAATCAGGCCTATAGGCTTATTCTACAAAGAATAAGTGTTATTTTAGGTTCTAGCAGTGACTACTAACATATTAATAGAACCTTGGAGTAGTACTGAGTGGGTATCCGAGGTATATATAACTATACAATCGTGATTGAAGCCTCAGACTTCGCCAGGGCCGTCCAAACCTCATTATACCACACATCCCTCATATCATAAGTCTGAAACCAAACTTCCATAAGTCCCACTCGCTCATATTCGCCCGTAGAACCATCCCGACTATCCACCAAAACCATAAAGTAGTCTCTAAAGCGATTCTTAGCCCCCTGCCCAACTTGCTTCTCTAATCCGCGAATGTATACCAGACTAGCTGGTAGAAAGGCGCAGTACTTGCAAATGCCGGTGTTTTCTGTCGGCTTGTTATTGGTAATGTACGGTAAAACCTCCACCACAGGGTCGACGTGTAGTTTTGATTGAACGGGGCCGAACCCGAGATGGGCCTCTCCGCTCATCGGTCGACAACCTTCATGCCACTCTTGATCATCTTCGCGAGAGTAAAGCATGAATTTGCCGTACTTGGTGCTAGTTCCTCTTTTTGTCGAGTTAAACTTTGAGCATGGCCTGTGAAGCATGATTGGTAGTCGGCTTGACCTTGACTGGAAACGCCCT
This sequence comes from Fusarium drepaniforme, assembly GCA_012978555.1. Classification (NCBI taxonomy): domain Eukaryota; kingdom Fungi; phylum Ascomycota; class Sordariomycetes; order Hypocreales; family Nectriaceae; genus Fusarium; species Fusarium drepaniforme. The sequence goes on from JAALXN010000039.1 coordinate 30,723, forward strand.
TTAGTCTCGCCGTCAACCAGGTTGCAGGTGATGGTAGCGTCGTCTGCAATACTTCTTAGTCGTTGCGGTAGAGCCATGGCGAATTCCGTTTTCTGGAAAGTTACTTTGCAGCCGCTGCCAAGTGACGCCCACGACCAGGACGGCGCCGTTCTTTTCCGTGCAAGTATCTCTTTTCGATTCTGCCTCCACTCTGCAACCGTGTGCACATACCACAGCAAGTCATTCTTTAGATAACTCTCCCACAATCCGGCCAAGAATAAATCCCCCGTGAGCTCAGCCGTCTCGGCAGTAAGCCCTGAGAGAGCAGGCAGCATGTCAGTCTGCTTCGTGAGGTTGAGGCAGGTATACTCGCTCACGACTCTGTGCCATCGCTCGTAGGCATCAATACGCTTTCCCTTTGCAGATTTCAAGGTGTGGGAGTGACCTGTTGGTTCCCAGAGAAAGCTTAGGTATCGTGATCGAGATCGTAGGGGCGTGTAGGTACCTCCGAGCCCAACCACATTATCCCAGGCCCAATGCTGCCCACCACCGCATTCGCAAGTGTTTCCATCACCACAATCAAAAGCCATCTCTCCGTGATGACAATGAATAACACGACGTGATAACAAGCGCTCCTGCAAGCACCACGCCCGGTTGAACAGCGGGAAGTACTGTTTAACCCTCGCAAATTCAGAAATATCGGACTTGACACCAATTCCAACCCCTATCATGAACTCGTGGCCGCTGGTACTTCTCAAGTTGAAGCATTGTGTTGGAATGACCTTGGAAAAGCAGCCCCCTCGTGAATCAGGCGACCAAGTGACTGCAAGGGTAGCGTATGCGTTGCGATAAATGTTGACCATCTGCGCCGCCTCCCGCTTCCAATCTTCATCGTCATTCTGAATAATGCAGAGAGAGTCAATCCAGAGGTAAGGGATCCCAAGTTTCCTCACAAGTTGGATTGCTTGATGGAAGCTAGGAGGGAGCTCCTGTGCAGGGATGAAGTCTAATCGTTCCTGGAGGGACGATTTCTTCGTCATGATTTCGATTGGGGCCTTGCCCCAGCAGTGGCTAAGACACATGTACGTGCCCCGTTGGCCCGTTGAATCAATGAGTTTGACCCCGCTCTCAGATCCTCTGAAGATCTCGGCCACATCAACAAGTCTCGTAGGAAGTACCACATCGCGTCCGATACCACACTTTCCGTGACCATCTTCACAGCCTTTCAGCCAACCACGAACTCGCTGGAGGCTCAAAGACGAAGCCGTGTCACCTGAGAGCACGTTTGTATACCCCATCCCTTTAAAGTGATTCCTGGAGTTGTTCAAGTTGAGAATTCGGACGCAATACTCTGTCCCTGTCTGATCCTGGATATCCAGCACACATGTGGACTGCTTTCCCCATCGCATGGAAGTGGACTGACTCAACGGTCCTAGATACTCGATCGGAAGCATTTCCAGTATAGACTTGACAGTCTTGCAGCTTCCACAGCCGTCAGAAGAGGACTTTTCCAAATCTGCGAATGTGAAAAGGCGTCCTCGGATCCTGGTGATGTCTCTTACTCTGACGGTTTCCTCAGATGACATTGGAGTTCGGCGAGAGATGCCGGGCTCAGAGTCGTCGCGCCGCCTTACAGATGCGCAAAAAAGAGAGCATCCGCTTGTACCGGCGGTTTCCCAAAAGTCGAAAGGTCGTTTCTCGCCTTGCCCATGACTAGCCGCCAGGGCATCCGACAGTGACAATACCGAAACTTGCATAGTAGAGCGCAGCGATTTCGGCTCGTTATTATAACGGTTGTGCTGGGAATCCGTCCCTTTGTCAGAATTCGAGTGTTGGATACCACTTCCTAGACGTGAATTGGAACAGTGATGATGATGGTTGAAAACTGTCTCGTCTTTCCGTTCTTTCCAATAAGCCCAAGTTTCTCTGGCTTTTCCCCGCTTTCTTATCAACTGCTGACTTACCACTGTGCGACCACCGCTTGAATTGCAGCCTGATTGCAGCCTGACTGTTGCCTGCATGTCTCAAGTTGGCTTGTCGTAGAACGTCTCGTCCTATTGGTCCAATATCACATACCACTCGGGTTGTATTAATGGCTTATGGTGCCTGGATGATCTTGGCCAAATACTCGACTTATTTCGTCGCTCTATCAGGAACCGACGAGGCCTCTCTTCTGATGCGTTTTGCACAAATGGATCACCTTTCACAAAACACTGCTATCTTGAGGTGACTCCCATATTACTTCAGGAAAGAGGTAGACCTACGCCAAGCCCTGTGTAGCAGCACAATGCCCTTCACACTCTTCATCGCCTCCTTTACTATTGCCATCGCCCTCGTTAACCGTTGGACGCGCCCCTGACTGCCACCAGATGCGGCATTGTGGATGGCATGGTTACTCGTGGACGTTGCGATACCCAAGGTTGGTGTCACAAGACGATATGCCTGAGTTTAATGGTTATGTATGTCATGAGATTAATATTTGGGTCTAGCATAGCGATCAGAATGTGTTTTATGGTTACGAACCCGGGAGGCTAAACCTTTGTTCTGGGAGGCTTATGTAGCTGGTTAAAGATAACCACGACCACACCATCCTGCGGTCGGTGAGCCATAGTGAAAATTCACAAACAAATGACTTGTAAGAATAATATACCCCTGTTCCGAAGGATCGCGCCAGGGTCGATTTCTTGGCAAGACTGGCAGAGTTCATTTGGTATCTGGTTTGTTGCTATGCGCGACTCTCGGATAGGGTCAGAACTAACACATGCACGAAACTGATGAGACTAGTCTAAGCTTTCCTTTAGAAAACTACAAGTTTATCCTCGCTTTAGGACAAGCATCTTTTAAAGATGCGTGCGCACGTGTGTGTATACCATGTCGGGTTAGGGGTAATCGTTCGACAAAGACTTGGCTTAAACAACCATGACATTTCCCCTCCCTGCAAGACTCACGTGTGTAAGTCCAGGGGAGAGTCTTGGAAGATACGTTCACCTGTGCCAAGATGATGCCAAGGAACCGGTGGGAGGTCGCCAAGATGCAACCTCGAGGGGGGTGTGAGAGTGACACTACGATACCCGGGGCAAGGATTCGGGTGGCTTGCCAAGGACGGCATTCTGCATGAAAGAAATGGCCAAGAGTTTGTGGTGCTACGTGGTGCAGGAACGGGCAGGAGGCATGGGGATATTCCTACTGCGGTAACATGTCGTGTGCAGTATCGAGGAGGTACCAACGTCCCAGCTACACGGTGACCATGGCGATACCTCCGACGCTACGTATCCCAACCAGCTGGTCGACCAACCGACCGCTGGTTTTACTGTATTTTCTGGCTATCTAGTTGAGCGGCTTGCTCGAACTCAGCTGTTGGAAAATCCGAAACGAAGCGCGCTATCAAGATCCTACTCTGGCGTCGCGTTGTTTATCAATTATCGAGTTATCACAGAATCTTCGATCTTGTCCCGGCCTCAACTATGATAAAGAACACATTTTCACAGAATCTTCAAGCACATGCAGTTCGGGGTTTCAACTCCGTCAATTAAAGGTCTTAAAGTAAATACTAACAACAAATTCCGACCTCGGTATCTTTCTATGCATATCAAGCCCGCTTTTCTAATATCATAACATGTGTACTATGCCACTTCTCCATGGCATTCTAAAAGAGAGACCGAGCTTCAAGCTCAAAACAGGTTGAGAGGAGGATAAGAGTGTTTGTTTAAAAGTGAGGGGCGTTGAGGGCAAGACCCATGAGACAGCCACCGATGAGACCAGCGATGGGGATGGTCATGATCCAGGAGAAGACCAAGAGGAAGACTCGCTTCCAGTTGACAGCGCTCAGGCTGCCGTTGCACAGACCGACACCAACGGTGGCACCAGTGATGCACATAGAGGTGGAGACGGGGAGCTTGTACTGGGAGAAGACGAGGACGGTGATGGCGGCACCCATCTCCATGGAGGAACCACGGCTGGGAGAGTGGTAGGTGATCTTGTTACCCATAACTGTTGTCTGTTAGTGGATGTTCTAAGTCGATAGTAGAAGTGATGCTTACCCTTCATGATGTTGTATCCGTAGGTGATGAAACCAATGCAAATAGTGGCGGCGACAATACCAATCTGCCAAAGAGGGACATCGGCCTTCTTCTCGGCAGGCTTGCCAGAGTGCCAAGCAGCGTACATACCAGCCCAGACACCGACAGCGTTACCGACATCGTTGGCACCGTGAGCGAAGGAAGCAGTGCAGGCAGTGATGATCTGGACGAAAGAGTACAGGTACTCGACCTCGTTGGAGTACTTGGGAGCCTTGGCGTAGACGCGAGCCATGCGCTTACCCTCGGGAGTACCCTCAATACCGATCTGAGCAGTGTGAATGTCATAGTGGGCACCGTAGAGGAGAGCGCAGACGATCTGGGCGGGGATTCGCTTGACGATGGCGATCAGGTTGTGAGTCTCGTGGATGGAACCGGCACCGATGGGGTTTGCGTGGAGAGTGCGCATAGCCCAGCCAAGAGGACCACGGGACTTGCGGAGCTTAGCATGGTGCTTCTCAGTGTTCTCACGGAGCATTCGCTGGTAAGCCTCCTGAGAGGACTCGGCAAGGTTGAGGGTGTGCTTCTCGTTGGTGACCTCGTGAGCGGGGTGGGCGGGGGAGATCTCATCATCGTTGCTGCCCTTCTTGGGGTCGTACTGAGTCTCGGAGTCCTGGTTGGAGGCCTGGTCGTCCTCGGCATCGTGCTGGATGACGGCGTAGTTGGGGACACGGGCGTTCTCAGCATCAGGAGGAGCAGCGCGGTAGAACAGGAGGGGTCCTTGCCAGGCATCCCACCAGCGGAGGGTGTAGTCGCGCTTGATGACGACGGCGTGGACGAAGGGAACAAAGAAGATGGCGGACAGGAAGAACAGACCCCAGCCGACACCCAGAGTGACGGCGGCGATGTACCAAGCGGGCTTCTCAGTGAGACCAAGGCGGGGAGAACCCTTGTAAACGATAGAGAGCGTGCAGATGGTACCAGCGATCAGGAAGAAGAAGGGAGAGGTCCAGACAGCCCAGGGGACAGGGTTCTTGCGGACGTGAACGACAAGCTTGACAAGCATGAAGATGATGGCACCAAAGCAGCCGGCAATGGCGGGAGCCATACCGAGACCGGCAAAGATGGCACCAAGACCCTGGCCACCGTTCCAACCCCATTGGACCTTGCTGGCACCGACAGTAGCGATACCAACACCAGCGAGCGAAGAAATGAGAGAGTAGGTCGAAGAGACGTGGGCATTGTGCTTGGTGCACCACATAACCCAGAGAGAGGCGCCAGCGGAGGCACAGGCGAAGGCGAGAAGCTGGACACCGGCGTTATCACGGAAAGCTTCCATGGGAATGATGCCGTTCTTGATGGTCGAGGCGGTTCGGGCGCCGACTGTTAGGGCACCGAGGAGTTCGAAGATACAGCAGAGGATCATGGCGCCTCGGTAGGTAACCGAGCGCGATGAAACGCTGGTAGCCCAAGCGTTGGCGACATCGTCTGTAGAGGGAGGAAGATTGTTAGTGAATTGTTGTCGATGGGATGTGTATGCGTCATAGGCGCCAGGGTGAGAGGAGGGGAACTGCTACTTACTGGCACCGTTGTTGTAGGCCTCAAGCAAGGCGAAGCAAGTGCCTAGGGCAAAGACGTAGGTGTAAGCCTCGAGCACCATCTTGACTGGTTTGGCTTTTTATTCGTGAAGGAAAGAAGAAGAAGCCAGGCAGTCAATCGAATGAGAGTGTGCTGCTGATGATGGATGGAGAAGAAAGGGATGCTCGAGCAAGAAAGAAAGAGATAAATCGAGGGGTCTCAGACAGCTTCTTTTAAACTCTCGGGGACACTGGAGCTTTACCTGCATGTCGATACGGCACCACCACCACCCCCCCACCTCGGACGCTACCCGCAGTCGAGAAGCAAGAGACAGAAGAGCTCGGTGAGACGATCTGGCTACCGATTACTTTGGTGTAAACACCCAGCGGCCGAAAGCCCACGCAGCAGTGAGAAGCGTGCTGGTTTGCCGCATTGGGCGTTCCCCTGTCAGTGTGTTGCTCCCCCGGGGTGGTACGGAGTACATTTAAGCATAACCCTATGAGATTCGTTCAACACCCCACGTGGGCAAGATCTGATGCTAAAGACGCTTCATGATTGGGTCAGTGCTCGTCGCAAGAGGGTGCAGGGGGGGTGTGGGTGTGGCTTAGTGACGGCGTCCGCCATCAAACACCATCAACCAGGGTAGAGAATCCAATCGAGCAGGCAGGCAGACACTCCCATCTGCCAAGTCGCGTGGAGCCGTCTTGGTCAAGTCTTGTCGATCGCCCAGAACACCTTCTTGATCCGAGGAGCCGCAGCCCCTGCAACAGCGAGAGAAGACGTCGCGTGCGTAAAGATACAGTGCTGGATTTTTTAGCTCCAGCTCCCCGAAGAGCTTCAATTTAGGCATGATTTGATGATGCGAGGCAAAAACTATGCTTAAAGTCAAAGGGGAGACACACACACATGCGAACAAATGGGCACGTGGGGTAAGACATGGAAACACTGCGCAGTCTGTGGTCTTTGCCCAGATCCTTTTTGTCATATTCTTTCCCACAGTTGACCAAGAAATTCCAACCTTCATCTAGAAACTCGTACGTACGTAGGTTTCGGACGTTCAATGTTTCGTGCGTGCCCAAATCTCCATCTTCTGGCTTGGCAATCTTGGCACACGCACACACAAGAACCACCTCAAAGAGGAAAAAAAATCTAGACGGCCCACGCCGTTACCAAACATCAAGAAAGATCCACCGTCGGTCTCCAAACCTGGTTAGTCGGCCCCCAGGCCTCGCACGCTGGCCGGGCTCCGTCCGACTCCGAGCACCACAGCTGGGGGTTTAAGCTTAGCCCTGTTTAGGCGCTCCGTTGGCCCCTTCTAGCCATTGTCTCCGGTGAGACGTGGGTTTTTCTTTGCAAGGGAAAAAAAAAAAGTTCCACTCGGTGGCCCAAAACGAAGGAGGAGAAGCTGTGGCCACTTGTAACGGGCACATGGGGAATTGCTGCGATCTTATAGGAAGATGAACCCGTTCGTCCAGATCCCCGGACAAAGTAATAGCTGGAGAAGCCTAGGCCGAACGATTGAAATGGTCTCGCCACTTTTACTGGCACCTCCATGTCTAAGCACGTGCTTATCCTCACATTTGATCCTCACGTTCCTTCAAGGCGCACCACACCCAACGTCGGGGCAAGAGTCCATTCAGAGACGAGGCCTTTCACCGAGGGACCGCCACAATGAAGCCGCCCACTTGACGAACCTCTTCTCGTATACCGAGTACGGTTTATCGAAGTGAAAAAAGCTTTGGTCACGCGTTGGTTTTCTCTCAATCGTTTGTCCTGAGGCAGCGGAAACGCGTTGCTCCACTTTGTCTAGAACCTTGACTTGAACAACGTCTCGCCTTACATTCTTGAACGATTGTCACAATCAGACAGTTTAATAATTTTCATCGCCACAGTCTTGAGGTCATCTCGAGATTTGCTATCAACAAGTCGGCAATGCTTGCCGTATGCCAAGCTTGCCAAGTCACTAACATCGGGAACACCATTGTGCTGGGATGCCCTTCGGATCGGTGGCCGTCTTGGCCGTTTTGATTGATCCCGTTGGCGTGCTACTGCTGCCCGTTCAGATGCCATGGCCGTTCCTTGCACCCACGGGGACCAAAGGCGGCGTCTACATTGGGTGCAGCGATGCGCCCCAGACGCCCAGCCGAGCTGACCTCGCATGACACCCCCTAGCAGCGGGCACGACCGTCGACAGATCCCCTTGATTTGTTCTTCTCCACTTGGACAGTACATCTAATTCATGACGTGCGTTATGCATGTGCTATAGCGGGATGGCCGTGGGACGAGTCGAGAGGCCACGCCGTGGTTGATTGATCAGCCAACAGGTCCACTGGTTGTTGGTCATTACAGCTGATTTGGGGGTGTTCTGGTGTAGGATTGGTACTAGTCTAACCCTTGTCGCATATCCAATGTGATAGATTATTGCTATAGTGACCATTAACATCGCAGTGGCCAGAGGGTGCTGTCATTGTGTGTAGATCTTGGGTCGTTGGTGTTGAAGCCATCACCAAGACAAACGCTGATCATGTCGATACTTGGAGGTAGGACTCACTTCCGGTACTAAGATAATCAATCTTCTATAATTCCATAATTTTGTTTCTATGGGGATCTAGGTTTTAGATATTTCATCCCGATGCCGTTTGTCCTGTGATATTGAGTGCTTGCATCAAGATTATTTGAGATGATGGTTCACTAGTGTCTCATCGACACTTTCACTCAGCAACGCGACAACCCGAAAATTCACGGTCGAGTGAGACTCCCAAGACTTAAAATATGATTCAAACAGCCAATATGCTTAAACACTTTCATTTTTACTACATTCACATGCTTATCTTCACTTTAACGTGGCTCAACGCGTACAACAATCTCACTCAGCATACTACCCTACACCTCAAATGAAATCAGGCTTCAAAGATTGACACTCCCTTGTGGATGCCACATCCTTGCAAGCTGATATCCCATCATGCATTATTGGCCATCCCGCGTTTAAAGCTGAACAACGGCATCTCCGCACCCTGCAAACATCGCATGAACCAATCCACCAAACCCGTGGGCACCCCTAGCCTCCTGTGTCGATCTGGCATTAGACAAGCTATTCTCTCCTGGGAATAGTCACCCGGACTCTCCATATTCTAGACTGCCAAGGCTATCCTCAAATAACTTTTGCAGACGCGGACCCTCGCTGTCGGCAACTTCTGCACTGGTCCGTACCGACCCGAAGGGATGATAGGGGAAGAGTCTGGGCAAATCTTAGTCGATGTAACATGATCTGATTACTTCTCGCCTTACCCGTATTCTGGAACAAATGTTATGACGGCGTCGGCGTCTTTTTCTGCTCTTGACTTGACGATTCGGATCCAGAGCTTCTCGAAAAAAGTACGTTCGGCTGCGAAGATTGGGTTGAGTGGCTCTGGACACTGGGTGGACTGTGTCGTGCCAATGCGTGTATGGATGTGATACACCTGTAAAACGCGTCAGAAATTTCTCGGTGAACGTGGTGGTGCACCGACGTGAGGGATGACTCTGTCCAGTAGCTCCTGGTCCTCCTCGCCGACGTCGAGGAGTCTCTCGCAGCCAACGATCCAGTGTGAAAAGTCACCAGTAATGCGAAGCCTGCCGATGTGAGTCAATTGGTACGAAAGACTGACGAGAGAGATGTGACGGCACGTACTCTGGCACCCTCTGAAGCACATAGTCGGTCACATATGGGTTAAACAACCCCCGGTTGCGATGCGTTTCGTGACAAACTCGTCCCTCGAAGCCCAATTCCTTGTCAATCGGAAGGGTCCTCTCGAAGAAGTAAGCAGCCTGTTCCCACGACCAAAAATCTCTTGATCGATGCGCGGTCAGCTGATAGTCACCTTCATACCATATGATGACTTACGCCCCAGATTGCGCGTTGATCTTGACGGGGTCAAGCACTCGCGCGCGACGAAGCTCCTCCCGATATCCCTCGAGATGGATGTCAGGCGTGAGGTTGCGCGGTCGCGGGCCACGATATCGGTGCCACGCAGAGAAGATCCTGGAAGATTAATTGAGAGAACAATTGTCAACGAGTCTGTGAGAGGGAGACCTACGTGATGCTGATCTTCAAGCCTAGGTCATCGCAGAGTTTTCGCACCTCCCGTCGTTGATCCTCGTTCAAGCCATAAGGGACCATCTCGATACCATCTGTTGATCTTGAATTAATAACTCGAGAGTCTGATTCGGAAGGGCGGTGGAAATTTTCATTAGTATCGCGAGCCGCGATCTTGCCGACTTACCGTACCCAAGTTTCTTCCACTCCACGAAGAGCGGCTTCCAGGCTCCGAAATTCTCACCCGGCTCGACGCCCCAGGTAGACCTGAATCGCTCAATATGAACCATCTTGGATATGTGACAAGTTAATTTGAGAGCCGAATTGTTGAGTGACTGTGTAGTTAACTAGATATTGTTGTGTGACTGCTGGGGCCGGGAACATGGCTATGGTTGGGACCAAAGAAATAAATACCGCCATCGTGTTTCTCCGAAGCCGGGACCGGAGCTCCATGCATTGCGCAGAAGATGAAATTATTGGTTTCTAGAGACGTGTCCGGCATAAGACGGCCATGAGTTCGGGGATTGCGGTGGGTTCCCTCTTTCGGACCCGAAGACGGGTTTCTGTCCTCCGGCACCACCGGATTCGATCGGACAAAGCCTGGAGGGATATAGATGTGAAGAAAAAGGTAGAGGAAAAAGACATTGACCTTTTTCTTGACTTTTCTAGTTATTTTGAAGGTCAATTGCAAGTCAAATTCTCGAGAGATCTTTTTACATCCCCCCTCGTCTTTACAGCAAGAATTCACCCTGAGCTCCGTCTATAGCCGCCATGATACCATGAGCTTCTACAGTGAACACAACAAAATGTGATAAAGTTTAGGCTAGGATGAGAAGAAATGCTTAGTGCGGCCTTCAAAAGGGTAAAGGGCTAGAATAGTTTTGGTTTATCCGACACGTCACTGTTTGGCACACGTTGATGAGGGTTGCCTTTAACGGCTAGGAGAGGACTGAAGTATCCTCGACTATTTTTTAATGCATCTTAGATTCCTGGTGGCGTTTATAAGAATACGTAGTAAATCTTTATTAACTAGAAAATACGTAATGTAAATAATTTCATATTGGACACTACTCTGCGAGAACTCAAGGACATGGATCAACACGCTTGTATTCATTGAGAACTTTGTGATCTACTTAAAGATGTCTCAATGGCTGGATTGGAAGGCTTGGTATTTCCCAATCACTTTCTTTTAAAATTTTAGTCGATACGCCCGCGACAGGTAGAGAGAGATTACAGGGTCTCAAGAGGACCAGGACTCTCAAGGAACTCTGCCCTGAGCCCTCCATCTTTCCAATAGGTGAAATCGAAACTGCGAATACCGACATATGAGATTATAAAATTTGGCCGGCTGTGTATCGGCAACTTGGGCCGTTGGGTTGATAATGATGGATGCGCACGAATGTCAGTGACGGTTGGTTGAATGGCTCAAGAGTGATACTGCCTTTCTTCCGGCACTAAACCAATAAGTGATTATAAATGCAGGTTAGTTACGAACTCTCCTCCTTAGCGGGTAAACATTGGGAGAGGTAAATGTCTCGGACACAATGTTCTAAATAGTGTCATCGGCTGAAAGAAACGCCGCCGAGGCCCGAGGTATATAGTCGCACAAAAGTTGGGCCGATTGATTTGTAAAAAGACTTGATTGGTGCAGAAAGCTTAATAAGGTCAAGATCCCGGGTTCCGTTGGAGATGTCTCTAGAAGGGCGTCATGACCAATATCTCCGCATCTCGAGCTTCCCCAAACAGCCCAAACTCCAACATTGACAACTCAGAACTTGCTTTCCCATCATGTTTGAAGGATTCCAATCTTTTGATGTTAAAACATCTACCGAAAATGTTACTATTCATGGGTTAAAGAGCGGCTACTCATCGTCGTCAAAGCCTCCGTTGTTGTTGCTCCACGGCTTTCCCCAAACCCTCCACATCTGGCATCGCGTTACGCCTCAGCTCCTCGACAAGTACACAGTTATTCTCATCGACATCCGAGGATATGGACAGTCTTCCAAGCCAGAGGAAGTCTCAGCGTATGCCAAGAGCGCCATGGCCCGCGACTGCATCGATGTGATGAACTCTTTGGGCTTTGCCGACTCCTTCTACGTCTGTGCCCACGATCGAGGAGCAAGAGTAGCCCATAAGCTATGTGTCGATTATCCAGACCGAGTGCGCAAGGTTATTCTTCTCGATATTTGCCCGACGCTTTCTATGTACACAAAGACCGACTTCGACTTTGCCAAGGCATACTTTCACTGGTTCTTCCTCATCCAGGATGCTCCGCTTCCAGAGATGATGATCGCTGGTCGGTCGAGGCACTTTGCAGAGTTATTTATGGGAGGAAGACAGAAGGAGGGATTGAAGTTCTTTGACCCGACCTGTTTTGACTTTTACGCCAAAAGTCTGGAAGATGAGGCGACGGTTCATGCAATGTGCAACGATTATCGGGCGAGCGCAACGTTGGACTTGGATGAGGCTCGGGCAGACTTGGAGCAGGGGCGTAGGATTCGCAGCCCTTTGCTTGTACTCTGGGGGAAGCATGGGGTCATTGAGAAGTGTTTTGATGCCGTTAAGGAGTGGAAAGATGTGGCTGAGCCGGGCGTGCCAGTCGAGGGACGTAGTGTTGACTCTGGACACTATATCCCAGAACAAGCGCCTGGAGAAGTCGTATCTACTGTCCTGAACTTCTTCAAGTAGTGAGTTAGAGCTGGATTACTGTTAGAGATGTAGAAATCTTTCATTTAAGTTGATACTATTTCGATAATCAGTCGTTCGAATCATCATTATAGGCTGCAATGATGTCAAAAGCCATCAGCCACAATAACAAAAAAAACACAGCTATCAATACATGACGGTATCAAAATCCAATACCGTAAAACACCGTATCCTGCTTTCGAATCATCTCTAGCACAATCTCAGTATTCCTCGAAACACCTCGATATGGACCAGACAGCGCCTATGAGCTATGGGCATAATATTTCACCGTGCTAATCATTTGATTCGGGAGTCGGATCCCGGGTTCCGAGGCTGCAAATCGTCAATGGGGACGACCTGCAGACGGGCGGCCTTTTCTTTTGCCGATGCCCCTCACCTCAGCTCCGAGACACGGTCATACGGTCATACCCATCTTCCATATTAGTCGCTTGATACCCAGTTCTCAATATCTTCAAACCACACCTTTTACTTCTCAACTATTACAATGGCCGGCAAAACACTCAAAATCGCCGTGATACCCGGTGACGGCATCGGCATCGAAGTGATGCCATACGGCGTTCGATGCCTCCAAGCCGTCGCCCAAAAGTTCAACCTTTCTCTCGAGTTTGAAGAGTTTGACTTTGCCAGCTGCGATTATTACGAGAAACATGGCGACATGTTGCCCGACGACTGGAAGGAGACACTTACAAAGTTCGATGCCATCTATTTTGGAGCTGTGGGAATGCCGGACCGAGTGCCCGATAACATCAGCCTCTGGGGAAGCCTTCTCAAATTTCGTCGCGAGTTTGATCAGTATATCAACTTGCGTCCTTGTCGCCTCATGCCTGGAATTCCATCTCCACTTGCTGGCCGTAAGCCAGGCGATATCGACTTCTGGATCGTGCGGGAGAACACGGAGGGAGAGTACAGCAGCATCGGTGGCATCATGTTTGAGGGGACAGACAGGGAGACTGTCGTTCAAGAAACCGTCATGACTCGTGTTGGCGTTGATAGAGTTCTACGTTACGCGTTTGACCTCGCTCAAAGCCGACCGCGCAAGAAGTTGACGAGCGCCACCAAGAGTAACGGCATTAGTATCACTATGCCCTATTGGGATGCTCGCGTGCGGGAGATGCAAAAGAATTACCCCGACGTCGCTGTTGACAAGTACCACATCGACATTCTCACGGCACACTTTGTACAGCGTCCTCAGATCTTTGACGTCGTGGTCGGAAGCAACCTCTTTGGAGACATCCTGTCCGACCTGGGACCAGCCTGTACCGGAACAATCGGAGTCGCGCCATCTGCAAACATCAATCCCACTGGAGGATTTCCGAGCCTGTTTGAGCCGGTTCACGGGAGTGCACCGGATATCTTTGGCAAAGGAATTGCGAACCCGATCGGCATGATCTGGGCGGGTCAGATGATGCTGTCCCACTTTGGCTTCAATGATGCTGCGGATGCCATGTTGAAGGCGATTGAGAGTGTTCTTGCTCGGTCTGATAAGGAGGTTATGACAGCGGATATGGGAGGAAAGGGAAATACGCGGAGCCTGGGTGAAGCTATCGAGAAGGAGATTTTGTCCATCTAGGAGACGCTAGCGTCCTGTTGAAGCAAGTACTCATAACTGTACAAGTTGATAGGCCTTGGTAAAAATGAGACATACATTAATAAATGTGTTCAGTTGCATTGGGGTGGTCGTTGACTGGCTCTCACGATGTGTCCTACAGATCAGGTGATGGGTTCGGGCAAACTCTCCAGGTACCAACTCGCATGCATGGAAGCGAAACAAGGAAGCATCCAAGATTTATGTCAAAATAATGCGATTGGTGCCAAGACCTGAAGCCCCTGACCATCATCTGTCGGCTGCCAACACGTTGGGAGAAAAGGCCAGTTAACAACAAGCCCAGCATGACCAGCTACCGAAGAAAACACATGACTTTCCCCGGCTTTTCATTACTCCAGCTAATGCCTAAAACATTCAGGCTATTTCTCCAGTTTTCATCCTTCAAGCTGACGCGACGCGACTTAGACCATGCTAGGGTCCCCGGCCACTACCCCAAACTCGATTCTCAGCAACGGAATCGATCCCGAAGTGTGTGTCCTCAACTCGAATGAAAAAGAGAGAAATTTTTTCCTTCATTAAAAAAAAGAAGTAAGCAGGGATTAGAATGCCCGAGGTCCTGGAAAACCCTGACTCGGCCCCTGAAAAAACAATCGGTGAAGGTAACGTAGATCATGCATTTGCGTTGGGAACAGACTCAAGATCATGAACTTCGTCGTCCCGCTTACGTTTGTAAACAAAATGTCCAATAGAGTCGTCACAAAATAATTACGGCTGTGGGCCATTGTTAGGTAATTGGTGCCATGGCTTCTCTTGGCGTTCCTACTGGGATTATTTTGTTGCCAACTGTCTACGAGAGGTTCGTATAAAGAGCTCATCAGATGGTTTATTTCCTTTGTGCCTTCCCAGGCTTTCAGATCTGTCTCCTCGTCTTGCACTGGTTTGGTGCCCATAGCCTTGTAAATCACCGGCCATATGGAACCTAGAATTACTCGCCTACCCATTCCTCGTCAAGCTGCTCTCCCTCCAGAAGGAGGATACGTCACACGCTGAAAGTAGCCAAGCCAAGAGTTTCGGTCTGAGACAATGCATGTGTACATACAGGGAGCCAACTCGTGGCTTAACGAGCACGTCGAGACATTCATCCGTCGGCACGTGCCGGACGCTGTCTTCTACGACAACTTTGCCTCTTTTCCTGAGGATGCCAACACAGTGTTTCAACTGTGTGATGGATGGCACCTGAATCGACACTTTGCTGCCTTGAACAAGGCTAGCAATGGACTTCTCAACGCATACCCCAACAGCGATGCACTCGCTCGGAAGGATCATCTCGCTAGGGTCGTGGATTACTGGACTACCAAGAGACCCGACAGCATCCTCAAGGGTCATGTGCCCGCCACTGTTCGGCTTTCCCTCGATTACGCTGAGTATGTTGAGGACGCACTGGCTGCTGCTGACGACCTCACACTCTTGTACTCGCTTGAGGATAACGAGCAGAAGGAAGCAGCAGAACGCGATTGGTGGATTCTCAAGCCGGCAATGATTGACTGTGGTCATGGAATTCGTATCTTCAGTACCATTGAAGAACTCGCCGGTAACCTCGAACTTGCGGCCAACATTTCCGAGGAAGAGGAGGACACAGACGAGGATGCTCAGTCCATCGGCATGAGGCCTCAAGAGGATGACGAGTCCGAGTTTTCGCCTAGCCTGTCGACTCCTGGCCTTAACTCCCTGGATGCCCTGATCACGGCTACTGGAAAGCTATCTTTTGATCCAGCGAAGATGAAGGAACCCCCACTGCTCATTGACGAGCACGAACGTATCCCATCAGCCTGGATGCGCGAATTCGTCGCTCAGCAATACATCGTGGCGATTCCACCTCTTGATGGAAGAAAGTGGCACGTACGAGCTTATGCCCTTTCTATCGGTCGCCTCAAGGTGCATGTCTTTCGAGAGATGCTCGCCTTGCTGGCGCTGCAGGACTATGAACCTCCCTGGAAGAACCCGAGTCTCAAGTCATCTCTGACCAACACGGCACTTCAAGAGGAGGACGAGTTCACAAGCAAGGAATCAATGAGGGAGTTTTGGGAAATCTCCGACGACCTACTTCCTGGCGACTGGAAGAACAGCATCTTCAACCAAGCTTGCGAGATTTCAGCTGAGCTATTCCGCGCGGCGGCTCATACCATGGCAGACAAGTTCACGCCACTAGACAAGTGCTTTGAGCTCTTTGCCATTGACTTTCTCATCGACTCCAATGGTAGCGCCTGGCTGCTCGAGGTCAACGAAACACCGGCGTTTTATCAGCACGGGTACGCTGGGTCTTTGGCTCTGAGACTTATGGAGTCACTTATTTGTGTGACAATGGAACACATGGGCAAGGCGAAACTGGAGGATGAGAAGAATGCTGCTGCGAAGGAGTGGTTTGTTGAAGTGTTGGATGCGACTAATGAACTTGCTAAGAGCAACATTACTGAGATCATGCCCAGAGATTGAGGAACGAGGAAATGGTGTTAGACTTTGCTTTATTGTTAGCATGGAGTTTTTCATGATAGATGTAGAGAAAAACACGTTGCATTCTTGGTTAATCCTTCTCATCACGCGCCCTATTCTTGTTGACTGAGATTCTATACTCAACTTTACATGGGTCTCATAGGATTGAGAGCAACGACGTTCAATAAGGAAGACGGTGACCCCTCGACTATTATAGATTTAAACCTTGAGGCATCTAACACATGACCCCGACTACCCTGGCCCCTTTCGATACGTTCTCCCTAGGTTCGAATATCTCCCAAAGAAAATGTTGACTGCAAGAATATCTATTCTATTTTCTGAAGAAAGACGCAGAGTTCAGTTAGTTGATGACGACATATACCTACTGAAAGCTGTGCTTTTCCCAATTCCCCAATGCGGGATGAACTACGCTCAACCCGGGGGTTTCTAGGAAAACAAAGTTACAACTAATGAACTGATCCTGAAATAAAAATTAATCACAAAATTCTGGTTTGCAATGCAGCCCATGAGAGAATCAACTGACATGACTAAGGAAGAGGACCGATCTTCTCTAACACAGTGGAGGAAGAGGAACAAAATTTCACGTAGTAAAGTTCAGGTGATCCGTTTTATCCGCAAGTTATGTTGCCTTCTCAAGTGCCTAGCCAATTTTATATCCAGTCCTCCCATCTAGGCAGCAAAGATGGAAGTCATCGAGTGAACCTGATGTCCAACTTATCACGGAGCGAGCACATTCGGTTCGAAATCGAGTTCTCTCTTGTGATAGGGTGTTGGCTAAATATAGCCCGGCTATTACCCCATGCGGTAATTCGGATTCCTTCGCGCTGGCGACCCAATCGGGTGAAGCAACTGGGAGCTTTACATTCAATGTTGCCAAAGAGCAAAGTTGGGCTCTGCCCTTTGCTTTCATACGATTTTGAGCATCTGATTATAGACACTCTATAGATAACTATTCAAGACGAGACGAGATGAACAGCAACTCAAATAAGTATTTATAGCCGAGGTTACACATGACGGTATAGTCTAACAACCAGCTGCAGCCATCCGCTTAAGGATTGTTTCTGCGCCACCAATCCTTCAGCAGGATTTTATTCACCTATCGCCCCCGGAACCTTCGGCTCAGTGGCACAGGGCGCTGTGAGATTTGTGGTCTCGTGCGCTGGCGTTTCAGATCTCGATTAATCTCCAGTGGCGTGATGAAGGGATATCCTTGCAACCCACGAAGCATTGAAGACTTTTGAACACAGTTTTATGTATCGTATTAACTGATGATAATAGCTTATTGAGAAAAATATGTCTCATATATCATAGAAGCCATGAAGGAGTACAAAAAACTGGCTGCTGACTTGTGTTCAAGGTTGTGCCACAACTCAGCCTCTTTCTAAACATAGTTAGCTGCTGCTGCCAACTCACAGACCCTGCCTGCCTAGACTTGGCGTGATACATAAATGTCTCCACAGCTGCCACTTGAACATTTCCTCGAGGCTCGTGAAAATCGCCATCCTTCTCCCTCCAAAGCAACCCGTGGAAAGAGTGTCGCCATGGCAGAACAAGGGTCATATGAGCTATTACCCAAGACTCCAAGGCCTGCAGTGCAACAGCTCTCACCCGATGATCGAGACGCGCCAGTCTCACCACTTCTGCCGACGCACCCAGCCGCTGCGGTTCGATCACCAAAGGGCAAGACCAGCAAGTTCCGGCTAGTTTTTTCCGTGTGGTCATTGGAACTCGGATCGCTACTTCTAAGTCTATTATCGTTTGCTTGTCTGGTTACTCTGCTCTTTGTATACGACCGTGAGCCCATCTCAAAATGGACCAAGTTTCCACTATCTTTGAACGCCGTTATTTCGATCCTTGGGGCGATCACAAAAGCTTCCCTAGCATTCGTCGTTAGCATGTGTCTTTCGCAATGCAAGTGGAACTGGGTTGGAAACTTTGCTGAGCCACTGGTTGACTTTGATCGGTTCGATGCTGCTAGCAGAGGGCCTTGGGGGAGTGGTCGACTCCTCGTATCTATGGTACGACGTCCGTGAGTATCGTCTTCTCTAATTGTCTTAGTTAACTCACGTGAGTCATAAAGCTGACTTGACATGTAGTCACTGGGCTTCTCTAGGTGCACTCGCAGCACTGATCCTAATTGCATTCGAACCTTTCCTCCAAGCCATCCTGACCTTCAAAGACCAGACGGTCAGAGTTGACCTGAGCGAATTAAACGACGTTCAGCCGACTATTGGAAGCAGTTCTGTCCTGGATGCAGGAAGCTGGACTGGGACAAACCAAATCGCCCTTATCAACGTTCCCTTCAATGATTCAAATGGCAAAACGCTACTCTATCAGGCTACCGTCGGCCGGAAGGTACGCGTCGATATGGGAATGACAGCCGCAATTTGGTCTGGCTTCTCTTACCTCGTCACAGCGGAAAACCTTTCACCATCATTCTCGTGCAGGACGGGGAACTGCACATGGGCTAACTATACCTCTCTGGCACTCTGCTCCAAGTGCCAAGATATTTCTCAATATGTCAAGAAAACATCTGGTGTCATCAAGGTGCCGAACGGGATTAGTTCAAGCGGATGGGTCCTCAACAAGGGCGAAAAGCTTCCAGATGTCAGCAACACCATTCCCGAGGCGAACATGCGCGTGGTCGGGGAGAAGCTGGACTACACAAAGTATACGGTCCCAGGAATCAATCTCAAAATATCAAATTACAACGGAAAGACGCGGAGACAGTCTGATGAAGACTCGAACTATCCCGACACCTACCTCACGACAACAGCCACGACAAACCCCGGCAAGACATTATCCTTCCGTGACTCTCGCACACTAGCCCTTGCTATACAATATTTTCAGGCGGATGAGACTTGGCAAGACAACAAAACCACGTGGGAAGATACACCAGTCACGGCAAAAGAGTGCGGACTCTATTTCTGCGTCAATGAGTACGAGTCTGTAGTGGAACAGGGAGTTTTGAACGAAAAGGTTCTCGCTTCTTGGGCGAACAAGACTGTCGACTCGTACACTGACAGCGAAGGGGCTCAGAAGGAGTACATGAAATACAAGAACAACTCTCTCGATTTGGCCCCTGGATATGTCATGGTTCCGGATCTTCAGATTTACATCCCCGAGAAGGACTTTCGGTCTCGATCAGCGAATCTCACGCAACAGACATTCAACATCACACAAACAACAGTTGTGTCACTAATAGAGAGTCTCAAGGAGGGGTTCTGCGCTAGAAGGAGGAACGGCACCGAGTGTGACTGGGAGAACCAAGTTCTCGTCTATCCATCTCTTCCTGGTGATGGACCGCCAGGGTTCATGTTTGCACTAGGCGAATCAACCGATATTCCGGGAACAATTGAAAACGTTGGGTTAAGTGTAACCAAGTGGATGCGCGATCGGAAATCGAAATCGTCTCCCGTGACGGGCGAAGAAACGAGGTCAATCGTCGTCACGAGGGTTCGATGGGCCTACTTGGCTTATCCCACAGCAACTCTCCTTGTGGCATTCATGTTTGCGGCACTGGCTATTTGGGAATCAAGTAATTTGAAGCGTCCTGTTTGGAAAGATAGCGCCTTGGCTACACTTGCGTACTCTCCTGATGGAGAGTTTAGAGAAAGGCTTAAGGAGGCGGCGGTTTCTGGGAAACTGTCAGAGGTGGCGAGAAACACGAATGTTAGTCTAGAGTATCAGATGGGGCATGGGAAGATTGTATCAAGGGGGGAACGGAAACAAAGCGCAGAGATTCCATGTTGAGCATGGATTTAGTCACATCGGTTTGTAGATATTCTAGGCTAATAATAGTGTAACTACGACACGAATCTAGATGTCTCCATTTTCCTTTCTCGGGTTATGAGTCTCGGAAGGGATGGAAGAGGTCATATGACTAAGGCTAGTCTCAAAGAGGGATAGCACAAGGCATCAAGGCCAAAAGAGGGGTTAAAGCCAGCCAGTTCAGATTACCTAACTACGCATTAGATCAATCAATCAAGCAATTCACTCAACAACGGGTTCAACAACAACGCACACCTCTTTTCCACACACCTTTCTACACTTTTTATCTGTTCCACTCAAATGTCATGGAGGGACATAATCAACTGGTCGAACCTCTCCGAAAGTGGGCGCACGGAATCAAGCGTATAATTCGTGGAGACATATTTCACGGAGTTCGCAGCCTAAACACTTGCCCACACTGCTTCGATTTGAACCCCGATTATTGTCTCCAAAGCTCTAATCATGAGAGCGGTGAAGGCGCTAAAACCAACGCTAACACCGACAGCTTTGCCACTACCGAGATTGGTGATGTTTGGTTCGAACAACTGCACGTGCGCCCAGAGTTGCGGGACTACATTGGACACTGGGGGTTTCAGAGCCCGGTGCGCGCAGTGCTTGTCTTTCGAACCCTCAGCCAGTTTGAAAGAACAGCCCAAGCAGGATGTGAAATTTGCAAGTTGCTGCTCGCAATCAGAGACTTTTTTCACAGCACCAAACAGCGTTTTAATTTGATAGTTTTGGTTCTGCCGCAACTCCCAGCAACACCCCAAATCTTCATCGAAAGGCAAAAGGGCATCTTAAATTATGAGATCCAGCTTTATACTCCGATAGGTAGGTGCCTTAGTAATACTGGAGAGCGGCAAAGATTAGAGCTGACAAACACGAGTAGGGCAGAACTCTCCTTGGGGACACATTCAACCGCTTCCTGAAATCAGCTCAGATCGCCTATCGGCCAATAGTCTACTCTTTGCTAAGAGATGTCTATCGATTTGCCTCAAAGATCACAAAAACTGCAAACGAGCGACAGCGAGACTTCCGAGTCGGCTTCTCCAGGTGGGCAAGGAAGAGAAAGATTCCATTCGACTCATTGAAACGACAGGCATCTCTACAGATACGCAATATGTTGCCTTGAGCTACTGTTGGGGTCGTGGGAGTAATATCAAGACAACGGCGGATACTTACGCGATCATGCAAGGAGGACTCATGACTTCCGAGCTCCCCCCAGCCATACATGATGCTGTATTATACACCAGAGCGTTGCAAGTGCCATTTCTATGGGTGGATGCGCTCTGTATTATTCAGGGTGATCAGGAGGACTGGGAAAGAGAGTCAGGTCTTATGGGTGATGTGTACGCCAACGCCCTTGTCACTCTTGCTGCAGAGTGCTCATCCTCGGTAAATGAAGGCTTCATACAAAGTACCGATGAGTTGGCCAGGCTGTCCACTCAGCCTCAAAACCGATTCAAAACTACAATGCCCCAAGGCAAGCATCGTCAGGTCCTTCTCCAAGCAAGAGCTCTTCCGCAATATGATCACCGGCAGACGCCTCCGAGCACCTGGTCCACCCGGGGCTGGACGTTGCAGGAAAGAATGCTTTCGACACGTCTGATCTCTTTCGGCTATGAGCTTAAGTACATGTGTCAGGAGGCTCTATTCAACGAGTCATGCTTTCTTAAGGAGCGAACAGATACGGCACTCGACGGGCATAAGACCCTCAGAGCGCCCAAGAGCCAGAAAGAAGTTTTCAACCTCTGGCAGGGTATTGTGGAAGACTACAGTCGGAGATCGCTCACAGATTGCCGAGACAAACTACCAGCAATTTCCGGCGTCGCAAAGGTTATCCATCAAAATACTTCATCGGTCTACCTGGCAGGTGTTTGGAAGAGCAACATCGGAAGAGACCTTCTTTGGTACAGTCCTGCGCCGGCAAAAGACAATATAACACCGTCAGAGGTGTATCTTGCACCTTCTTTCTCCTGGGCATCAATCTCGAGGCCTGTCTACCACGATCGTCATATCAATGTGGAAGAGAACGAGTGGGTTCAAGTAGTTGAGATATTGGATTGTAAGGTGGAACTGGTGGGGCCCGATCATTTTGGTCAGGTCAAAAGCGGCTACCTGACTCTGAGTGCGCCAAGGATACCCACGACCATCTATCCATCCCTTAAATCACCAAGTAGTATCAATGACTTTCATGCGAAGCCGCGCTGGTCTATTGGAGTTACAGAGGAGCTGGGAGTTTCAGAGCTGGGCGATAATGTTTATGGCGACTTTCTATACCTAGATGCCGCTGTTCAAACCATCGATACAACAAATGACGATGGAGAGGTTGAGACAGCCGCATGCCGGTTGTATGAAGAACAAAAGGCCAAGGACTATTTGTCATCACTGGACCTGCAGAAGCATGATACGCAGCACACAAGCATCAACACGACACCGTCTACCTCTGCATCATGTTGGCTACTGTATATCGGGGTTTTCGTGGGCGAGACTGCGAGTACTTATGAGTTTCTAGTTTTGGGGAAATCACCAAAGCGGAGTCATGCATACGAGCGACTAGGAATGTGGTCGATGCCCATTGAGCAGGATACTAGCAGTGTTTTCAAGGATAAGTTTCATCACATGATCCAGAGTGCTCAGACAGTTGAAGTGACTATCGTCTGATTCAACAGTTTACTATTGAACGAGCCAATTATGTTTCGGCTCAATTATTCCATAGAAAATATAATTTGCAGATCTCCACATTTACTTATGGCGATAATTGCAAGAATTGCGTATGTAAACGACGAAGGACGTCCTAGTTTTCGAGCCAAGCCCACGAATAGAGTTTATCGTCTCGACGACATAAATCAAGCCAAAACGAACTGGCACCACTTCACGGATCGTAGCACGCAGCAACATGCACGTATTTCCATCCTTTCCAGTGCCTTGTCTCATTTGAATTACCGAATCTGTCAACCTCGCTCCATTAGTGATGCGACTGGCGGGAAGACTGATCCCGCCTGAGTCAGTTCTGAGCCTGCCCTGAGTTGACCTGAGTAAAAGCGGCGACATGTCACGTGCATGAAACGTCTAAATTCGTGCCGTATAACATTGGTAATATCAAGCACATGAATAGAGACACCCAGTTCGTAAAGTTTAAGCTCCGGCGTCCAATAGCCACTCAATTCCCTTGATCATATCCTTCCAGTAATCTTGACATCGGTCTAGCTCAGGCCAATTGGTCCAAAACATGTGCCCATACCCTTCATATAGCTCAAGCCGAGTGGGAGCTTCCCACTCTTCTTCCAAAGCCTGCTTGTAGATAAGAGCATGATCTCGGAGAGGGTCCAGTCCTGCAACCTGGAAAAAGGTCTTGGGTAGCTTGTATTTTGTCTCGGCCGCGGGAGGATACCACTCTTTCGCAAAAGGTGAGAAAAGAGGCGAGTGGACGTCTACCTTGAGTAGCGTTTCGATGAAACTTCCAGCTGTAGTATCTTCAGGGCCCTCAAGAAGAGGTCCCAATACAGGGTCGGATCGGTTGGTCCACATGCTGGTATAGTATTCTCGGTACTTGTCGGGAACAATCTCAGGCGGGAGAAGGTACGGCACACAGAGCCATTGGCCGGTGATGGGAGGTTGTAGCTGCTCTTTGATAGAGACATGGACTAATGCAGCTGCAATGTTTGAGCCAGCAGACGATCCGCCAACCATAAAACCCTTGGTTGGGTCTGCCCCGACCTGAGAAGCATTCTCAGCAGCCCATTTGAGGACATCCCAACAATCGAGAACGCCAGTAGGGAAAGGATGTTCTGGTGCTAATCGATACTCGACGTTGAGACAGACTATGCCAAGATCTCTGACAAAGTGCCTGGCGTTGGAATCTTCATCCGTAACGTCGCCCATGACCCATCCACCTTCATGGAAGAGCACCATGAGTGGTCTCTTTTCTCCATCTGCAGCTGGTCGATAATACTTCGTGGGTATCATGTATCCGTCTCGTGCTTCTACCTGAATAGTATCTTCGATGACTTCTGGTATTGGGCCGGGTACGGGAAGCATATGCTTCAAGCTATCCAGGTGCTGACGTCGTGCTGCGCGGTTTTCGGGGACGAATGGGAAGCCTGGGAATGGACGCTGAGAGATGGCCTCCTGCAGCTTGGGATGTCTTTCCGGAAATTGGGAGTCTGCCATGATGCTCACATCAAAGACTTGACGACGAGAAAATGTTATGTACTGGAATGGTAAATATTTAAGTTGACTTATTGTGACAATGGAGGGGATGTTTGGGATGATCTTCAACTGCCGAGGCGGAGTCAAGATCTCACTGGCGAATCATTTGGCTCCCAAGATGCTTCGTCAGCTAGAATTATGCCAATGGAAATTCGGTCGATGGCTTAAGACCCTTATTGGCATTTACTAACGTTCGGTGGAGTGGTGATTATCTCCTAATCTGGAAATACGCATCGCAGCATGAGATCGCCGGTAATGGAAATAAGACACCACCCTCCAAGGCTTAAATAACTCTTTTTCTGCGATGGAGAAATGCTCTTCTTCAACTCCCATATGCCAAAGCCATCGCTAATTTCACGATGTCAGGGAGTCAGATATTCCCAACAGTTGCATCAATCATAAATGGCTTCTTAATAAAGGTGGTAACTCGGATCAATCTGTAATCGAAGGCAAAGTAACTACCTTGACAACCTAGCTATTGTGCTATTCTATCCTAGAGCGCTTCATAACCCTATCCCACCTGTGGATAGTATCAGTCAATCTTAACACCAACTCGCATAGTCTCTTTAAGTCGTAAAGGGGTTATAGTCAATGCCCAAGCGCTCAGCCTCCTCGCGAAGCTTCTTGTTCTTCCTGGTCAAGTGCCATTTAACCACACTGGCCATAGCGATACCAAGTCCAGCAAAGACAATCTGCAGGATCATGGCCATAGTATACCGGGGCGCATCTCTATCCGGGAAGAAGTAGGGCGAGATGACGTTGCCAAGATGGCCAAAGATGTTGACAATGGCACCACCAGCGGCTCGCTTCTCGGGGGTCTGACCAAGTGTAGACACAGCCCAGGTGTACTGCAGCGTGTTTGCAGAGAAGCAACCGGCGGCGTAGAGGAAGGTCATGGCATATCGGACTGAAGCATTGCCAGTCGCAACAGTGACGACGAAGCCGGCCACTGAGCAAGAGAGGGGAATGATAATATGGAAACCACGTTCACGGCGGCGATCCGAATCCCAGGCGACGAAAAAGGTGCAGATAGTTCCCCATACGTAGGGAGGAGCAGTCATGAGCAAAGCTTGGACTCGACTTCCGAAACCTATTTCTGTTAGATATAGTACATGATAGATGGGGTCTTCAACATACCAAGTCCGTTGACGATTGTGGGGAAGAAGTTGTTGAAGCCATATGAGGACGTGATGAAGATGTTGAGGAAGAGGAACATGTACAGCTTGATATCCGTGACAGCAAGCTTGAGTCCGTGCCAGACAGTAGACTTGTCAGAGAACTCGACTCTGTCATCGAGGATTCGGGCGGCGGCGACCTTGCGCATATCGGCCGTCATGTACCACATGGCACCACCAGAAGTCGAGTCGGGATAGTTGGGAAGGATGAAGTAGGCAGTGATGGCAAAGAAGCCACTGGCAGCACCCTCAAGGATGAAGAGCCACTTCCAGCCAGCAAGACCCATAGGGCCATCGAGACCGGCAAAGACACCAGCGGCGATCAGTCCTGAGAAGGCTTGGGCGAGGACCAGACCCGAGTAGAGAAGGGCGACACGGAGGGCGAATTCTCGTCGGGTGTACCAACAGGACATGAGGAAGACGGCCTATATCAAGAAGAGATCAGTAAGTCATCACAATGAGACAGCATGTTGAACATACACCAGGGAATAGAGGTGCCTCGACAATGCCAAGAACAAACTGAACAGCCCAGAGACCGCCAGCGCTTGTGCAGACGACAGTCAAAGCTGAGATGGCAGACCAGATAAAGGCGGCAGCAGGAAGGTAGATGGAAGGTCGAACTCGAGTGATCAACATGTTGGAAGGCAGCTGGGCAACCATGTAACCAACAGTCAAGATGGCAACGGCAGTCTGGTAGTCTCCATCCTTGAGGTTGAGATCCTCATTGAAGGTGTTGAGACGAGCCTGGGCAATGTTGTTCCGGTTGAGGTAGTTGAACATGTAAAGGATCCAGAGCTGGGGAAGCATCCACATGTCGAGCTTGCGGACGATCCTCTTCTCTAGCTCCTTGGTGTTTTCCATGCCAAGGCGGGCCACATGGTTGATGTCGGCGATGACCCCAGTCTCTGCCTTGGTAATAGAAGGGACTTGAGTTAGAGTAGGAGCGTTCTCCTCCTTCTCACCAATGGGGTCAGCCCCAGAGGTATTTCTGATTTCTGACATTGTGGGAGAAGGTCTTGAAGGGCAAGACTGAGGAGGAGGGGGGGAGGGTTCGCAGCAGGATGTGCGGTGCTGAATCGTTTAGCAGGATGAGACATACTTTCTACTTTATAGCTATCCCGCGGTAGTATTGTTGGATGAAGTCTTTCTCCGCAATACGCTCTACAAGGGTCCTCTCGTCAGACTGTGGAGGATCTGTCGCTCCTTGCCCCATGACGGAAGGTGGTAAGATTCTTGGCCTTAAGCCAAGGTATAGCCAAGAAGAGAGAACAAGAGGTCAACCCCAAGATCCAACCAATATGAGGGGAAGGACAAAGTCTTCTCCGCAATCTCAGCACGGGGTCGGTCTGCGGATCCGGAACATGGTGCACTTGGCGTACTACGTACGACTCACGTCTCGTGTTTGTTACCCCACGATGGAAACTGCCAAGGGGTTCTAGAGGTGGAGGCCAAGACAAAGCCAAGGAGAAAGCCAAAAATTTGCACAGATAAGCGGGGAAGCATGTCATCTCACTGACGAGGCGGCCACAACTCCAACTCTTGTGGTTGTATCGAACGGTGGCTTTTTCCTATTCCTCTTTCTCGGAGGTTGGCTTCGGCAGATTCTAAGACCATACCAAGTCGGTCTAGACACCCACATGATTGTAAATCCCTCGTTGCATATTTGGAGAATGCGGGAATTAATTCTTTTTTTTTGTTACCCCAGCAGCTCGCGGCCAGAGCCCCTGGCTCACTCGCGGCTGCCTGTCCACTCACCGCTGCCAGGCGCCCCTTTTCATATGGACGGGAGTTTATGCCGTACGCTAGCGGTGTTGAATATCTCCGTTGGCGGCTATTCCTCGCCTACTCTCGGCAGTTAATTATATAAAATACTCGAGATACAGGACTTCTTTTGCGCCCATGGGGAAGACCCCCTGCCAAGATACCACCAAGAGATGGCATCTTGCGGGGTAAAAGAGTCAGTTTACAGATCAAAATGTGCACGTCACATAGAAAAATGGTGTCACGACTCTAACCTGGAAGAAACCGGGATGTAGTCCTATTCATTCCGTCAGCCAAGCAGCTTGGCTCTTGTGTACGGGTGCGCACCTACAACTTTTCTCACCGTGGTGGTGTTGTCCCATGGCGAGACTCCAAGGCAAGCGGAAGCGAGAAAAGGGCGGTATCTTACGACGCCCTAAGCGCCCGGACTCCCCGAGGCAAGGATTCCGAAGCGACCTTGTGCTGGTGCCTCCAACAGGGAGTAGCCGCTTGGCGACTGGGAGAGAAAGACCATAATTGGAGAAAGATCTCCAAAAATCAAGGCTTGCGGTATTAGAAATGAGACCGCCGGTGGCGAGAAATGGGGCCGACACGTATGCCAAGGTACTATCAGGCCATCAAGTTGTATTGCCAAGTCTAAAGGCTCACGCTGGCTACCACTGTTTGTTGATCACGACAATGAAGGATGATGGTGTCTTTTATGAACGTCATAGCAATGACTAGAGGGCTTAGAAGGTACTGAGAGTGATGGGACATAAAAATCTAGTTAAATCCCTATAAATCACTTGAGTGCAAACGCTGTCTCCAAGCCATCTCATTTCGTTGTCCGTCTACAGTTGCAACAGACGACATGACGGTGGAGAAAGAGGGGGAAACAAGTGGAGAGTGCATGAGACCTTCAAGGGTATGAATTTTGCAATATGGATATGCCAAGCAAGAAAGGATGCACCCTCAAGCAGAGTCGGATGCTGATGCGGCCAACAACCCGCCATGAACAAGAAGAGCTTACAGAAGGCTTACTATACGATTTAGTCGTATTTCTGCTATTTTACGTCTATTAGACTGCTTCAAGTCCGTCCCGAGGCATCACTAAGTTAAAGGCCCCCTCTCCGTATATTCCCAAGTCCTATGCCTGATGAAACAAAACATACGCGGTCTCAGCTCAGGGCATGGGCGGAGGCCGGTCACGGACTTCCGCCCGGAGCTTCTCCCCCCTTTCCCCGCACCCGCAGCGGAACTCCTTTACCGCCAAACGCCAAGAAACGCGCCATGTCAAGCGAGCCTCGGTCTATGGACTCTGGGCGGAGTCTAGTGGAGATGGTGGCATGCTTAGTCCAGAGTTTATTTTTTTTCCCAAGAGGCTGAAAGAAGAAGACCAAGTCTTGAGTCCGCCCATTCGCCGGAAGTGCGGCAGATTGCGGAATGGAATGTCTTCTCCCCCAACCGTTTCTGCAGGTTGTTTTTCTAGAAGCACGCTATAGCTGCATGTACCACCACACGTTCATCAGCTGAGGGCAATGGCTGGCTGACTGACTGAAATTGAGACGGATCCGAACCTTGAGCGATTTTATCCAGGGGCCAGCCGGGTGAGTATTACCCGTGAGCCCCATTCACAAAAAAATCTGGCCTCCGCAATTCTGCATAAACAGGGTTGCAGGGGTTTGTAATGTTAAAAGATGGGAACACTTTCTCTCTCGCCACTCATAAGCCTTGTATACAGATGAGGCATCTTAACTGCAGAATTCCTATAACGGATATTCGTCACGCTGTATGGGTCTCGTACACTAAACGATCTCACTCATCCCCCGTACCCTGTATATGGGGGAGAGATGCGCGCCGTGGAGTGAGATGTCAAAGTGATTGTCATCTAGATGACTAGTCAACCCCCACGGGGTGAAGAGGGTCTTGAACACTCACAATAACAAACCTGCTCCACCTTGGCCGTTGCCTAGGGGAATGCGTCTCATCTAATCTAAAAATGCACGTCCCGACTCGAGATGGCTGTCGACGGAGTTGTCTCGAGGACCATTCTCACTCACCCTATATCTCAGTTTGACACCTTCGCGAGGCCTATCAAGATGACACAGTTTTGGATTCAGAGCGCGTGACTGACCCAAACCATAAGTGAAATACTAATCATAAATAAAGTACCACCTATTGATGGGACTTTAATAGAGAATAAATGTGAACAGGCCAGTGGTCGAAGAAAGCAAATACCATCCTTTGCCAACATTCCAGTGTAATCCGCAAACTTACGGTATATATTTATAAAACTAAGCTCATATATAAAATTTATAGTATAATTTGATCAGTTTGTATTTTTATTTACTTACTTCACTCTCAATTAAGTCCCCATGGCCCAATACTCATGGTTGCTTCTGTTGTGCCAAGTCGTGAAGATCGGCCTTCTCTCCAACCTTGAAGCCCCGCTTCTCCAGCGTCGCAGCCTTCCGTTCAGTACCAGCACTTCCACCTTTCACCTTGGGCTGATTTGCCATGTCCTCAAGACGATTCGAAAGAGCGGCATCTCCATCACCAGCATCGATCATATAACCAATACTTGCATCCACGGTTGTCGGTCCATATGTATCCTTGGTCTCATCGATGATGTTTCTGCTTACGCGTGAGTCCTTCATGCTCTAGGGTGGGGACGCTACGCGTTGATCACGTACTGGGCTTGTCCATGCTGATTGGCATCTGATGGTGTCTGCTCCACGCCCCT
The DNA here is from genome assembly GCA_012978555.1 of Fusarium drepaniforme. Taxonomy (NCBI): domain Eukaryota; kingdom Fungi; phylum Ascomycota; class Sordariomycetes; order Hypocreales; family Nectriaceae; genus Fusarium; species Fusarium drepaniforme. The sequence continues at coordinate 60,775 of JAALXN010000039.1, forward strand.
AGCATGGCTCCCTGGCGATGGATCAGAGGGTGCCATTCCTGACATGTTTGGAGTGATTGAAGATAGGAGAGAGACGAATAGGACACGCATGAGGTCGGTTAGTTTGGTTGCTTCTTCATTCAGTGGGAGGAATTTGAAACCTTGAATGTCATGTGGTTGCTGGGTTGGTTGTATCACAAATACGTCATAGAAAGCCAATCGATTTCAATGCGACAAAGGAGTCAAGTCACCTGACCCGTGAATCTACGAAAGAGGTCATTATAAGACAGAGAAGCACGTTTATCAACAACACAGGGACATTAGATGCTAATGGCCTGGAACCTTGTAAATGAATACTTGGCAAGCACATTGTTGAGTAAAATCTAGGTAACAAACAAGAATTGACTACAGACGCAACGACTCTCACAATAATAAACATCAGCTGCCAGAAAATAATACAGAGCTTGGACATCCAAGCACACCCACCGCGCCTAGTTACTTCACCAGCGCGCAACTTTGACCAACTGCTGGAGTTTCTAAAAGTTGATGATCAGCTCCTGTTTTGTTAAAGCGGCAGGGAAAAGACACTCACCATGCGTGTGTCCACATGGGAACTTCAAATACTCGATCCAACTCCTCTGCAAATGATGTTAGCGCACTGCAGAGTTGGGAATTTCAATGGGTATCTAGAAGGTTGCGGATGATGGACTTACCAAGCGTCAAGGACCGGATCTCTGGCAAGAAGAAGTAAATGACGATAAACAAAACAGCATTCTAACTGGCATACTAGAAGAAAGTACCTTGAGGTTTAAAAGCAGTAAGAGTGGAGGGAAAGGTCAGTCCAATCACCGAATTAAAGAACCAGCAGATAAAAACGGCCCAACTTATCCCGAGATCTCGGGTTGCGAGCGGGAACGCTTCAGCTGAGTAGACAAACGGGACGGGACCTTCTCCCGGGCTGTAGGCTATGACATATAGGTATGCCAACTGCAACAACAGCCAGCCTTGCTGTAGCGTCAGTGATATAGAAGCCGCCAGCCGTCACACAAAGAAAGCGTGTCGTTAGGGGAGGAGTCCAAAGCAACAACTTTCTCCGACCAAACGAGTCAATAGCCTTGATCGCTGGGAGAGCGAAGAGGAAGTTGAGCATGCCAAATCCCCATGATGCTAAGAGAGCACGAGTAGGACTGGCGCCGGCCTGTGAAAAGATGTTGGTCGAGTAATAGCTGATAATGTTAACTCCGCAAAACTGCTGAGCAAACATGACGATGAAACTCCCAATCGCCGCATTGCGGTTTCGTCGAGTCGAGAAGAGCTGAACCATGACAGGACCCTTTCGCTGTTCCGTAATCATGTCTTCCTGTCGGAGGAGAACGTGGATGTAGTACAGATCTCGTGCGGCTTGGATGTCTGATCCTCGGAGATCTGCGAGACTTTGGAAGGCATCTTTGTAGCAGCCCTTCAGCATAAGCTAACGTGGAGACTCGGGGCATGTGTACACCTGGGCTATGACGATCAGGGCTGGAAAGCCGGCTACTCCTAGAATCAGACACCAGTTTAGACCTTGGATGCTGGATTGGTCTGATACGTTGTAAAATGCCATGTTGCACGCAGTACCAAGCATGATGCCAAACCTGTGCGAACATTAGCTTCGAAGAGAAGAGGACAGCTAAGTGAAGCTTACGCAACCCATATTTGCCAGCACATGGTAAGAGCACCACGAATCTGGGCGGGTGACGTCTCGGCGGCGTAGACACTCAGAGTAGCGCTCTTGGGACCGATCCCGAAACCCAGAAAGACCCTGGCAATTGTGAGATGCCACTAAAGGTGTGAGTATAAAGCACGGTACAAGGCAGGACTGATAGCTCCGACAACTTACCCAAGTAGATGTACAAGCAGACCAAATGCAAGCAGCAAAGCAGATGAAACCTGTGATGAAGAGCACGCCACGTCTACCGAACCAACGGTTCAGAGGGGCATTGAGCTAGACGCTGATCAAGGTACAGCACATATACGGTGCACTGTTGACAACCCCCAGTAGCCATTCATCCCAACCGCCCTTGTCGATTCCGAATTGCTTCGGGAAGAATAGGTTGGCTCATTGATGGACACTAGATCCATTCCATTCACAGCCGCGCTAACGCTATACATGGCTATCATGTGATATAGTTTTGCGGGCTGCTTCTATTCTGCAAGAAATGACAGATTAGACCTGGAAAACAGGGGACATTTCAGTGGTGCTTACTATGATCCATCTCTTGACGAAGCACGCGCTGCTCCTCATCCGAGAAGCCAAATCTGCTGCTTTCAAAATCTAGAGGCATCATCGATTGTCAGCTAGTTCAAATGTCTCAGGTAAGGCTTATGTGTACTCACCGGGACCGTTCCGAGCCAGTATGGCTCCCTTGCGTAGCACGTCGGCGTGTTCATACAGGCCTCGCTCGGCGATCAGAACCTCAACATCATCCTGCACACTCAATGTAAGTCGATAAAGGTGTAACGGAGGGCGAGCGAACAGTACATACAAGGACATCGGACTCGTCACAAAGTTGAAGTGGGTTACGATCCCTTGTCGTTTCGCCAGTGACACTCTCCACTTCTTCGCTGCTTGGGAAATCGGCCTTGGCTGCCATGGTGGTACTGAGGCCAATGAGGAACAGTATCCGGAGTATGGGCGTGGAAATCTGGAATGCGAATATGAAGGGCAATGAGATAAAGGTTTTAAGAAGCGTGATGGAAAAGGATTCGAAAGCCAGCAATCATCGCCATTATATACCATCTTTCCGCTGCTAGTCTGTACGCGGACCATGGCCTAACGATCTCCCATGCCAAAGTTCCCCAGACCCCAGGCTAGGTCTTACCTGGAGAGCTGCAATTTCCCCACGGGGAGGGGAAGGAGGAGACCTAGCTACACCATGTAGACCGGTGCCGCACACCGAGTGCCGGACGCCGGACGCCGGTCCCACACACCGGACACCGGGGCCGGTAGTGGTTATGCCGAGGATATGTATAAGATTCAGCTAATCATCTGATCCCTTGCTACTAGACTGCACACATTCCGATCAAATCATACCATCCAAGCAGCCCTGTCAGCCCATGCATAATGGCCCAGGAACTCCCCCTGAGAAAGAACCTCCGGCCCCGGGAGGGGGAACCCGAGGATTCCGCATGGATTTGGGGATTTGGGGATGAGGTAAGTGGCGCCGTTGCTATGAATGCTTTCGTAACCTCTGCTAAGTTGTGGCCAGCTCGGAAGGCTGAATCTGCAGACCCCGGAACGTGTCAAGGCGGCCATGTTGGCTGCTCGTAGTGGAGAAGTTGTGTCTCTGAAGTAAGCTATCCTTTTTAAGAATTGAAGCTTTTGTGGACTCTTCAAGGCCAAAAATAGATTTGAAGACTGATAGTTAACGAAATTTGGCCTATAGTCTCGCATTCGACCAGCCATCTCCTCCATGTTTTGGCAGGAAACCGTTTGAACATCACATAACACGAATCGACAGACACGCCTTTGACGAGTCATATCAGCTGAACCCCCAGACTTGCTCACAATGGGACGGGTTTCGACACGTGAGTACTGGCATTTGGGAGAATATACCGATAGGAGAGGATGCTGAAATGTGGCCAGTTCGCTCACGTCCCGACAGGGTACTTTTACAACAAGGTAAGTTGCCAATCCTCTGACAGGACGGCGAGACCAAGGGTTTCAAAGCTGAATCTTCTAGACCACAGCCGATGATATAGCTGGACCGAATGCATCATTTAAATGCGGTATGCACGCATGGGCTACTCACGGCATCGTGGGGAGGGGTGTACTCCTCGATTACTGTCGATACGCCGAAGCGAACAACATTCAACCTACCTATTATGACAACTTCAAAATCACCTATGATGACCTGAGAAAGGTAGCAGCTTCACAGAACATCGATATTCGACCAGCCAGAGATGGTGGCGACATTGAGATTGGCGACATCCTTCTTATCAGAAGCGGATTCCTCAAACATAGTTCCTCTTTGACAGCAACTGAGAAGGAGCAGCTCCATCTCCGCCCGGGAGAGTTTGGTCCTAACGATGGCCAAAGATACATTGGATTAGAGCAGAGCGAAGAGATGCTCGATTTTCTTCATGACTCGTACTTTTCTGCCGTTGCTGGGGATCAACCAGCTTTCGAGGCGTGGCCTTCACACAAGGGTAGGAAGGACACTACACTAGATTGGCGTTGTGATATGCTTATGCTTCTAGCAGATTACTACTTGCACGAGAAGCTCCTTGCGCTTTGGGGGTGCCCGATCGGCGAGCTGTGGGATCTGGAGGAGCTGTCGAGGTGCTGTGTGGAGAGGGGGCGGTGGACGTTTTTCTTGACCAGCTCTCCAAACAATGTTAAAGGTCAGTTATATCAAATATTCACAACATTTCCACAGCTCACACATGATGTATTATATAGGCGGAGTTGGTAGTACGGCCAATGCCTTGGCTATATTGTAGTGGATGGTGCCAAACGGCCTTGACTTGTACTGTAGTCTACGTAGCTGCAAATTGATCGATGAATTATCCTCTCCAAAGACGAGATCTATGCTCCATAGCTCATGCAGGGTATGAAGTTGCTACAGCTATTGATTTTAAAGATCATTTAGGTTGCGGTGCTTGCTGTGTCCCGTTGCCCTCATGCATTGGTATCTCCTTGTTTGCGCGGGGACTGCCATTAGGTGAGCAGAGATCTAGATTAATTATGACAAGTGTCTTCTCATATTTACTAAAATTAGGATAAAAGGTTATCTTATTTGAGGTTATTTTTATAGAGTCTTAGATAATGGTCTAATAAGGGGAATTACTTCGCTCTGGTAGTCCCCGCGTAGGCATGCAAGGATATTCACGTCGTTTTGCTACCGATTGTGACTGACGGCCCCTGTTGGACATGCTACTGATGACAACCATCACAGACACCATTCCACATTGAAAACTCGGTGCACTGTGAAACAGATTCATACACAGCCAACCTTTCCAAGGTTCAACATCAAGATGCCCCAGACCGGTGTAGCGACCGCCATCCCTCCGCCGAACCCGGCCCCGACCGGAGCCGGACATGACCGAATAGAACCGGACAGCCGGGTGGCCGTCATGACCCAGACAAACCTTAGCTCAAACCTTAATTCATTCAGAATCTGGTGACTACCTCGTCCGATGAGCTGTTCCCAGAGATGTATAAGTATCGTTTCTTGTTTGCAACCTGTCGTCGATCTGCACCCCGGACCCCACACTTTACCCCAGAATCTGCATTCCTCCTTTCCCCAGACTCTCTCACACCCGATAAGATGGCTGATAACATAGAGGCCAAACTTCCCAACGCGGAGAGCGGCAACTCGCACCATTCGGAACATGTTGATGGCGACCACCCTGCCTTGGTCGACCCTGAACATCGAGCCAAGGTGGAAAAGTCGATGAAGCGCAAACTTGATCGACGATGTGCCTTCTTTGTCCTCATCTACATCATGAACTATCTCGACCGCAATAATATTGCTGCTGCACGACTCAAGGGCCTTCAGGACGATCTCGAGCTCGACAACTCCCAGTATGCGACTTGCCTTAGCATCCTCTACGTCGGGTATATCCTCATGCAAGTCCCATCAAATATGCTCATTAACCGGATCCAACGCCCTTCCGTCTATATCTCATGTGCTATGGTCCTTTGGGGTCTTTTATCCGTTCTTTCAGGAGTCACCAAGGACTTTGGTGGCATGGTGGCCACTCGGTTCTTTCTTGGATTCGTCGAGGCAGCCTTTTTGCCTGGAGCCTTGTTGATCTTGTCTAAATGGTATACTCGAAAGGAATTGGCCTTTCGTAATGCCATTTTGTTCTGTGGGAATTTGATCTCAAATGCCTTTTCTGCTTTGATAGGGGCTGGCGTGTTATCCAATATGCAGGGAGTCATGGGGCATTCGGCTTGGCGTTGGTTGTTCTGGAGTAAGTATTTCCCCGTCCTTCTCCTTTCTCATTGCTAACTCGTGTATTATAGTCGAAGGCGGAGTCACAATGTTTATCGCTCTGCTGGCGCCCTTCATCCTACCTGACCTCCCTCACAACACCAAAGGCTTTACTGAGGAGGAGCTATATGTAGCTCAGCTTCGCATGACCGAGGATGTTGGTGAGGTCGATGCTGATTCAGTCGAGCAAGGCACTTTCAGTGGTCTCTTCCTCGCCGTTAGGGATATCAAGGTCTATATGTTGATGCTCGTCTTTACGGCCTACACTGTGGGCTTATCTTTCAATGCTTTCTTTGTGAGACAAACCCTTCCACTCTGCATTCGCGTTACTGACTCGGAACAGCCTACTCTTACGGGCACACTTGGATTCGGCTATGTGCCTACTCTGTTGATGAGTTCTCCGCCCTGGGCCTTTGCTTGCATCGTCATGCTTCTGAACGCATGGCATTCCGACCGGCAACAAGAGCGGGTATGTTGTTCCACGCACTGATCCCTCGAGCCTTTCGCTAACTCTCACTCTAGTTCTGGCACATTCTCTGGCCCATGGGAATGGGAATAACCGGGTTTGTCATTAGCATGTCGACCGAGAACATTGCCGCTCGCTATGTGGCCTTGCATCTCCAAGCAGGATCCTACGCAGGGTACGTATGAGCTGACATGAAAGAGAGGCTCTGAGCCTCATCCTCTCCTTGACATGGCCATAGCTAACCCGTGACAGCTTCTTCCTCATGTATTCGTGGATCTCTTCAACTTTTCCCCGCCCACCAGCAAAGAGAGCTGTAGCCTTGGCCCTCATCAACGCTTTCAGCCAGCTTGGAAACGTCGCGGGCTCCTACGTCTGGGACCTCCCAGAGAACGGGTACCGTGGCAGCTATGGTGTTGTCACGAGCATGTTTGGCATTACCATTGTCGGTATCACCATCTTCAGATTCGTTCTGGTTGGCCTCAACAAGAAGATTGAGAATGGAGCGGATCCATGGGAGACTCATCAAGATCTTCGAGAGAGAACGGCTGAGATTGCAACCGGGGAAGGGGATAGCAAGTCGCCTTCTACCTTTAGATACTTGCTGTGAATCTTGCCTATTGGGACTGGCCGCCGATACGCCCTGCCAATGTCGATGGGCAAACTTGCGGGCTCGCACCTCCTCGATGGATGTTGTAGGTCCGGCACGGGGAGGCAAAGTTGGGAGGACGGGGGTTTATATTCTTACGGTGGCTTTATATTGTGTTACTAGATGTACATGATCCTCTTGTTCGGTTGAATTGATGGATCTGTAAGATGTTTATTCATCTGTCACTCGTAAATTAACAGGTCTCTACACTGGCATAAAGAAACAAGCTCCGTGATACTGTGATAATCTGTCGATGTTCCCTGTTATTGAGACTACTCTCAGCTGGAACTTGGTTTTTATCGCAGTGTGTATGGGAGTGGCGGTAGACATGTCCAGAAACGATGAGTAGCTTCTATCCCCTGGTCTCGTTTATTGTAGTCTTGTCTTGTCTTCCCCCCCCGACCTCTTTGCTTCCGACCGCGCCGGCCGTTGGCGACATATCACAAATCGCAAGGATACCCCGTAATAGACCAGCTTTCGCATCCACTGATCAGAATCCTTATTCTTGAATTTCCTATCTTCAACTAAGCACATAATGTGCTTAAGAAACCCAAGAATCTCCAACCATCTACTTCACTTTGAAGTCTGCCTGCCACAAAATGAGCTGGAGATCTCGACATGACAATCCGTTGACGCGTGAATGACATGAACTATCCTTTACGTGCCATCAAGTATATCTTCATGTTATCAGAGTGCTTAGCTAGTAAATTTGATTTAGTGCTTGCACCACCCTGTCCCACTAACCATCACGACGCATAATACTCCGTAGGCGTATTTGGTCAAGCTACCTAAGCTCCAACACTGAACGTAACCGTTTTAATGGTGGTATACTCATCAAGACCGTATTTACTTCCTTCCCTCCCAAAACCACTCTGCTTAATGCCACCAAAGGGAGTCGATGGGTCGCTTATCATACCTGCTCAAATTAGTCGATCATCTGCGCGAACTGGGAGGGCTCTCACCTGTGTTGACACCAACCATACCGACAGCGAGTTTTTCCGCTACTCTCCAACATCGTTTCACGTCCTTGCTGAAGAAGTAGCCCGCCAATCCAACATCAGCCCGGTTAGCGATATCAATGGCCTCCTCTTCTGTTGAGAAGGGAACAAGACCGGCCACAGGACCGAATGTTTCCTCTTGCGTAAGCTTCATGCCCGCATGAGCATCCAAGATGACAGTCGGTTCATAGAAGTTCTTGCCAAGGTCAGGTAGAGGATTACCCCCTAAAACAACCCGACCACCTTGTGCTCGAGCATCCTTGACCTGATCCTCAACCCTGGCGACAGCCTTATCGTGGATCAGGGGACCGTGGGTTGTGGTTGCCTCGAAACCACTTCCGACGCGAAAGCCCTTGACTCGTTCAACAAACTTGGTCGCAAAGATATCGTAGACTTGCTTGTGGACCAGGAAGATGTTGGCGCAAACGCAAGTTTGGCCCGATCCACGAAACTTGGAAGAAATGGCACCGTCGACGGCGCTTTCAATGTCGGCGTCCTCAAAGACGATGAACGGTGCCAGGCCACCAAGCTCCATAGATAGCTTCTTAAGAGTGGACGACGACTGACTCATGAGAAGCTTTCCAACTCGGGTGGAACCGGTAAAAGACACCTTTTGGAGGAGTGGGCTGCTCGTGAGGATATGGCCAATATCGACTGTGTTCTCGAGAGCCGTGACCACATTGAACACTCCTTTGGGAACTCCAGCGCGCAGACTCAGTTCAGCGAGGGCTAAAGAACTGAGTGGTGTTTCTGCAGGTGCTTTGAGAACAACAGCACACCCTGCTGCAATGGCAGGACCTGCCTTTCTCGTCACCATGGCGGCAGGGAAATTCCACGGCGTGATGAGAGCGCAAACCCCAACAGGCTGGCGGAGAGTCACCGTCCGATTCGCAGGGTTACTAGGCTGTATAAAGTCCCCATACGACCTGATAGCCTCTCCAGCAAACCACTCGAGAAATGATGCCGCATACTCAATCTCGCCTCGCGCCTCAACAAGGGGCTTGCCATTCTCCCAAGTAAGAATTTGCGCAAGATCCTCTTTGTTCTCACGCATCAAGCGAGCCCAATTCAGAAGCATCGTTGCGCGGGTCCTTGTATCAGAGGACTTGAAAGCTTCTTGGGCTTTAGAAGCTGATTGAATGGCATCTTGAACCTCTTCGGTGCTGAGTTCTGGGCAAGATCCGATGACTTCTCCAGATGCGGGATCTATCACTTAGTCAACCGCTGGTAATCAAGACGAGGATGTGAAAGTAGGCGGGACTTACCATGTACGGCAAAGCAACGTTTAGAACTGGCCTGGACCCATTCGCCGTTGATAAATGCCTGCTCTCGAATCAAGGCTGGATCGTTAAACTGGACTTGTCTAAGCATACACTTGACGCAGAGATGGACATGAACAGTACCTTGGGGTGAGACATTGTGGGGACAGCAAAGAACTGGTGCCGGAGTGGCCGGCGCGTAACTGTGCTTGGGAGACAGGGTATGACAAACATGGTGCTCCTGAGCCACCAAGCGAATATAATTACCCCTTCGGCACAGTCCTCTGCCTCCGGTCCGACCCGGCGCCGACCGGAGCCGGTTGCGACCCACTTCATGTCCCAGGTCCGGTACCCACCGAACCCGACGATGGAGGCACCGATCCCCGGCCCCGATCATTACCAAGACCAATGCCGAGAAACAGGTTCAAAACAATGAGGAAATAACCTGATCTGCTAGCCTCATCCAGTAGAGAATAGGGGCTTAAACCTTGAACCCATTTTCCGTTGTCTACATCTTACGTCATTTCAGCCAACACCCAAACACCAGCCATCATGTCTACTCTTGACCAGCTTCGGCAATTCACCACTATTGTGGCTGATACTGGCGACTTTGAAGTACTCAAGACCTTCACCCCGCAAGATGGCACAACAAACCCTTCTCATATCCTCAATGCTGCGAAACAGCCAAAGTATCAGTCCGTGATCGATGACGCTGTCCGATATGGCAAGACAAGCTCAGACTCGCCAGAAGTGCAGGTCGAGCACGCCCTCCTAAGACTACTTGTCGGATTTGGCAGTGAAATCCTCAAGTGCATCCCAGGCCGGGTCTCGACAGAAGTGGACGCGATCCACTCCTTCGACAAAGACAAGACGGTCCAGATGGCACGTGAGATCATTGAGCTATACAACGGTCTTGGTGTCCCGAAGCAGCGCGTGCTGATCAAGATTGCATCTACGTGGGAGGGCTTCCAGGCCTGTCGTGTTCTAGAAGCGGAGGGCATCCACTGCAACATGACCCTCATCTTTTCCCTCGCCCAGGCCAAGCTCGCCGCCGAGGTTGGGGCAACCTTGATATCACCCTTTGTCGGTCGATCCATGGACTGGTGGCACAAGACTTTCCCAGGAGGGGACTACACTGGTGTCAAAGACCCCGGCGTCAAGCTGGTTACTGACATCTTTGACTATTACACGGCTCACGGGATCACAACCGAAATCATGGCCGCGAGTTTGCGCAATATCGACGAGTGCGTGCACCTCGCTGGCGTCGGCTTGATGACCATCAACGTCAAGTTGCTGGAGGAGCTTCAGAACGCTGATTATCCCGTCCGCCAGCGATTGCTGAATCAGAAGGGTAAGAATGTTCCCAACCAAGACTAAATATCATGGACTAACACGAGGCAGAGCGACCTGTCAATGGCAAGTCGAAAGTGAGCTCTTATGCCCAAGACGAGGCTCGCTTCCGTCTTGATCTTTTCAATGATCGTATGGCTTTTGAAAAGATGTCAGAGAGTCTGCGGATCTTTCTGAAGGATGGGGAGGAGCTCAAGAGTATCTTGCGACAGAACCTGAGTGCTTGATTCTGCCTATCTAGCAGGCGGTTTGATTGGGGTGGGTGGGTAACTATATAGACAGTAAATGATAACATGTAAGATCCGTATTACTCCAAGGGCGGACAATGATGTGAAGTGTGCAGGTTCTAGATACTTATGGCAGGAATATTCCTGCATGGTTGACTCAATAACGTGTTGTTATCAATGGTGTCTCTCATAGAGACCATCAAGTATGATAGCAAAGGATATACTTAGTAACACATCATCGCCAGATTTCCGTAATATTTCCAAAACCATTGCTTCCCACGTGGTAGTGTGAAAGCGAATCTCTCAGACGGATATAGTTAATTCACCTCAGGTAAAAGCGTCAGAATCATATTGCAAGTTGTCACGAGTAAGTGTCAGAATATCCTATTATCAGGCAGATATCATCAAACAGAAGCCTCTCGTGTTTCATGGCAACTTGAGAATATTGAGACTACCTAATACCCCGGCGACAATTCTACTTCTTTTGCCTCAAGTTCTTGGCAGACTCTTCACTCGCCTCTCTGATCTTCCATGTGAACTCGTAGGTCTTATAGGCATCCTCATAGGTCGAAAGAATGCCACCTGGGGTCTCGGTGACATTCTCCCCTCCTTCCGGCTGCAGCAGAGCGGCAAATTCAGAGTAGAAAGGGTCATCACCCGGGAACTGAAATTCCTTTTCATCCTCGGACTCCGGGGTTCTGGTACAGCAAATCAGTATCTGTATTGTTGGAAGAAAGCCTTTGCCCATGGGACCATTTGCCGCTACTTACCTGACGTGCAATGTGGGGATGGAGTAGAGGTCCGTCAGCCGGAGTTGGTACCCGTCGGCTGTGACCACGATTTCATTCGAGTACTTGATATCATGAAGAGCAACAAGATGCGTCAGAGACCCAAGCGCGCCGTTGCTAAATTTCCTTTGACGGTGTCAGTTACCACCTTGGCTCATCCAATGCTAGCGGGTTCCGTATGTGAAGTAGACAACTCACCACATGGCAGAAGTGGCCCTGGGAATCCTCTCTCCCTCAGGAATCTTGGATTCATCAATAGCCATGTGACTCAACTTACCCGCAGGTTCATAGTGTTCCAATGAGTATGCCAGAACCGTGTCAAGGTCAACATCACCACCAAAATACCTGCAAAGGTCGCAGAAGTGGGTTGCTTGTTCAACAATTGGACCACACTGCTTCGACTTGTCCCACCAGTCAACCTTTCTGATCTTGGAGTAAGCACAAGTGTATCGTGCAGCGATGGACATGATGGTCAGCTTGTTCTCTCGGATGATGGACATGGCTTTCTGAACGACTTGGAGATAGCGAAGCATATAGCCGATCGAGACTCTGTTTCCAGACTCGTTCAAAAGCTTGACGACCGGGAGCGACTCGTGCGCAAGTGCGGTTGAGACTGGTTTCTCACAGAAGATGGAGGGTCCTTTGCCGAACGCAACAATTACCTGTTCCTCGAGGTTTCGTCTCGGCAGCATGGTGCCGCGAAAATGCGGCGGAGCACCAATGATGACGAGTTTGGGACTGCAACCTCGCTCCTCAAGATCAGGGACCGCCTCGTCAAGCGACTTGTAGTGGCGAGTATGAGCATAACACGCCGCAGCTGCAGAGAGCTTCTTCTGCTCGATGACTTGGTTGACCCGCTCGACGGAGGGGTCAACGATACCGACAACACTGAGCTGAGCACCGAGACATCTCTCAACCCGGAGAGAGTGGTTCCACCTCACATTGTCATTTCCGAAGGTGATGTTGCCCTGGGTAATTCTGTCAGATGAGGCACAAGCTCGTAGCAGCTGTACTTACGGCACCGATAAAGAGCACGGGGTAATCTTGGTTGGGAGATCCGGTCATTGTTGCGATTAGGGTGGGTGTGGCTGAGTTGGCACAGACAAGAGGGCGTTTGGAGTCAAGTATTCCGATTTACGCGCGACAAGGGCCTTGTTATGTACCTAACAACAACAGAATTCAGCCACGTTCAGAGTAATATTGACTACCTACCTAGGTAGGATGGCTAGCACCGGTATTTGCTTGACCGGACCCGGCGCCGACCGGCACCGGAATCTTACCCGACACCGGTTCCGCACGTGACCAACCTTGCTCAACCACCGTGTGACTAGGGAAGCCCATCTATCATCTACCGAGTCAGCTTCAGCATACCAAACACCACGTCGAATTCTGTCACGTTCAACATGCCCCAGCAGCCATTGGACCCGTCAGACCCGCCTCCCCGGCGACTCAAGGCCTGTCGGACATGTCGCCGACAAAAGATGAGATGCGAGGGGAACCCCAACGACCCCTGCCCAAGGTGTGTCAACGCCGGAGTCGCGTGTATCTTTGATCTCGCTGAGAGGCGAGATGTATCAGATAGTGCCTCTGGTGGAGCGCAGAAGCGAAAGTAAACTTGCTACCAACCACGTCCTCTTGCAGGTCAAGGACTAACCCGGCTGTGACTGGCCAGGATAGATGCCCTTCAAGAAGAGTTGCGCGTAATGAAGAGTCAGATGCGTGAGATTGTTCACTCATCTCAAAGGAATAGATACGATCCTATATTCGAAACACCACAACCAGAGCCATCTGCGTTCAATCGCGATATCGGCCAGCCGGCTGTGCAACTCGATGAGCGACGACGGCATCGTCCTGAGACCCCGACCGGTCAAGGGTTTCCGGACGGAGGAAGTGTTGGTTCCAACGATAACAACGCGAGCGGCGACGGTGGCGATGCTCGCAACATCCACGAGGATGGCGGGTTCTGGGATGAAGGTGTCCTACTTCAAGATGAGGAAGACTCGCAGTGCATCCATCAGATCACCTTGAACGCCCCATTGTCGGCAGTGCACGCAATGACTCCACCTGCTTCTGCAGCTTCGTCCCATCGAATTCGAGGTGGCGGTCCTCATCTTAGGGGCACTGCCGCATGCGAACCGGCTTCACCAAACCTCTCCCATCCACCGTCGTCCAGCGGGGTTGGTCTCTCTGCTCGCCCCTGGGAAGACGAAGACTTTGTTTCTAGATTGTTCCAGGGCCACACCTCGGCAAGAAATCTCTGTGCCTTGTAACAAAACATCCATTTCTCCATAGTCTGTTTCCTCTCTGCTAACCCTCGCTCAAACAGATATTTCGCCGGCGCAAATCCTTTCCTCCCAATGTTCGATCCTCTGGCAGATACCTTTGACTCATTACGAAGGCGGTCTCCATTTTGCTTGATCACCATCCTATTTATTGCACTTAGCCAGTCTCAAGCAGGCATCGACGGTATTCCGAGGCATACTCTAGAAAAGATGAGGGATGCTGCAGGGCAAGAGTCCCTTCGTCTCGCGGCCGAAAGTCTCTTCGAGAGCCCCCCGACGGTCGAGAGCGTCCAAGCAATGGTCCTTCTTGCAGCTTACTCGGAAAAATCTTGGTTCGCTATTGGTCATGCTCTACAAATGGCTTCAACCCTCGGCCTTGACAAGGCCGTAGGACAACTGATGAAGCAGACACCGGCAGTGACTTCGAACGCACACGAGATGATGAGACAAGCCCGAACCTGGTTCATCTTGCATCATATGGAACGTGAACTCGCTTTTGGGACTGCCCATCAACCCCGGATGCCACACATTCAAGACTCCTCTTTGAGAGAATACCTAGGTGTCTCGCTTACCACATCCGCCGATATCAGATATATATCCATCATCGAGCTTGTCCAGTTGCGTGGTGAGTCTGTTTCCTATAAGCCGCTTTCATGCGTCGCTAACTAGATAACCAAGGGGGTTTTCTCAAGGAGATTGAATCACTGTCTCTTGCTACAGCATCCCCCGTAGAATGGGTCGATGATGCAGAACGACGGGTCCGAGATTGCTTCTTGTATTGGGACCATGAACTTGCTAGTGTGAAACCCTCCCCGTTTCCTTCGTTATATACGCACCACTGTCCTATACGCGTCACTGTCCTCATGTGCTGACCTTGTCCCAGTGCTAGGCGCCGATACCTGTTCATTCCAGCGTACGAGTCTCTGGATACAGAAGGCTTTCACAACCTTGAACGTGTACGGCCATGTTCTATGCAAGGTCCGCCAGAGCGATCAAGCAAAATGTCGTGAGGACGAGGACGAACTGATGAGACGAACTGCCAAGCTATCGATGGACTTACTTCATTTCATTGGCAACAGTTCTTCATATCAGTGGCAATTCCAATGGGCACCAAGCTACTCTGCTTTAATGCTAACTTTCCTTGGTGAGGCCCTTGACGGTGGCTCTTCTTACACATGCTAACCGGCTCAGCCCTGTTCTCGTTCCAGATATCACGGCAATACCCGAACTTCATCAGCAAGACAGAGCTGAAGGCTAGTTTAGGACCAGTCACCACTATGTTAGATAGTTACCCTTACACGAGGAATCCGTCAAACCTGATCCAACAAATCTCGCGATCACTTCAGAACAAGGTAGTGTCAACAGACCTATGCTTAGGAAACGGAACGGCAGGCCAGACGTTCGACGAGGAGGTAACCAACGCCGCAGATCAGCTGCAGGGAGTTACGGGTTTCACGTTTGAAGGGATAGAGGCATTTCTTGCTCCTAATTACTTTGGAGATTGTTTTGCATTTGGACAGGGAACCATGTGAATGAGTAGGCAACTATGCTTAGGTGTAGGCTTAAAAATATGCTTGTCTTGGTGCTGCGTTGTGATTGGCTTCACAACGTTCTCGCGAGACTCGCTCGTCTGCCAGCGCTGAAATGTTCCCACCACTGGTAAAAGGCCAGGTTGCGAAATCATACCAAAATCGGTCAACACAATTTCTCGACTACCCGGCATTTCAGGCTCCAATCTTCCATTCGTCGGGCCCGAGTTCTAATTATTCCCCGGTTCGTATTTATCGGCCTGATGCCCCGCACATCTCGGGATGTTGCCAGCCCTAACTCCACGTGTGCCTTTCTCAAACAGCCAGTGGAAACGAGATACGAGGGATAATTGAAGGCACTCGACACGGGAAAGTGAGAGTATACTTGGATTTGCAATGTAGGTATGGACAGATAGCCCCAAAGGTCGGCCTACTACCATGTTAGGCTCGCACTCATCACTCATCGGTTTACCACCCACTGTAGGCACTGCCGTGGCTTTTCCCCAATATACTTATACAAGACTCCGTGGTTTATTGATGTTTAACGTAGATAGTCACTATGACCGACCCAATCGGCAACACCGCACATGGGAGGCGGCCGAGCAGGCATATGGTCTAACACCCCCACCCGCCTGACGCTGTATTTAAGGCCACGCATATCCTAACTTGACAATTCTCTTCTTGTATGCTTTCTCTTCTTCAGCCTCTTTAACCTGCTACAGAGGCTATATCCTCTACTGTCAAATCGACATTGATCCCCCTCCACACCACAAACAGCCTTTACTTTCTTGGCTGCCCAAGATGGCTCCTACTTTCGACGAAAACACTACAGCCAGCGAGCTTGTACCCTACTACGCCCCATACATCGCGGGAAAATCATTCTGATTACCGGAGTCTCGCCTGGAGGCCTTGGTGAAAGTTTCGTGAAACATGTCGCTGCCTCATCGCCGGCTACATTCATTCTTGCGGGCCGAAGTCCCTCCAAGTTCCAGAATCTGGTAGAAGGCCTCAAGACGTCTCACCCTGACATCAAGGTGAAGCCGTTGAGCCTTGATCTTGCTTCTTTCGCAAACGTACGACAAGCTGCCGAGACTGTCCTGTCCTGGTCTGATGATGAAGTTCCTCGAATTGATGTGTTGGTCAACAACGCTGGTAGCATTGATCGTCCATACAGCCTGACTGGGGATGGTTTCGAGAAACAGTTTCAGACCAACCATCTCGGCCACTTCCTCTTCACCAGTCTCATCATGAGCAAGCTTCTCAGTGCCAGAGCGCCCTGCATAATCAACATCAGCAGCATTGGCCACCGCCATCACAATATCAGATGGACAGACTACAATTTCAACGAGGGCAAGGCATACGAGATGTGGTCTGCCTATGGACAATCCAAGACTGCCAACTGCCTAATGGCACTCTCCCTGGCCGAAAAGCTTGGAACTCAGGGCCTAATCGCCTTCAGCATACATCCAGGTGCCATCAGGACGAACTTCTCGTCAGAGGTCGATGACTTGGCCGCCATGGCAAAGAGTATGAATGTCGTGGGTGTGGCCATGGGGACGAAATATATGTGGGGGTTAGGCGGGATAAAGCGAAAGAACCTGGATGAGGGGGTTGCAACTCATGTCTTTGCCGCCTTTGACCCTACTATCGCTGAACATAACGGGGCATATCTTAATGATTGCCATGTTGCTGACCCTTACAAGGAGGAAGTGTATGCTTGGGCCACGAGCAAAGTAAGCGCGGATATGCTTTAGAAGATAAGTGAAAAGCTAGTTGGACAAGAGTTTTATTAAGTAGGTAAACGGGCATTGGGTTGTTATGAAATCTATATTAATTATTGTATTATTTGTTGTTGTGGCTGACGGTCCCTCGCGGACTCGTCTTGACAGGAAATAATAGTTATGGCAACAAGAAATTTAAATAAAAAACTAAGATGGGTGAGGTATTGTTAATTATTTCGCTGTCTTGTTCATATTTTAGACAGCATATATGGGCACAGACAAGGGATGACTACGACACCATGAGGGGTACACGAAATAGGACATCATCGCCGAGCTGGCCCGAAGATTGTCGGCCTTTCATCCCTCGCTGGATCCCGATGATGATAGTACGCCACTACATTAGGTATCGATGTTTCCAAACACATGTGCGACATGCGTGTTGTAATGAAAACGCATTTGACCACCGTACCGCAAATGTATCGTGGCGTCCCACGTCATGCACCGATCTTTCTCCTATCACTGATTATACTTCTTGGCGTTCACCGGCTGACCGGGTAAAGATAAAACACTCAAGGGTTGGCCTAGAGCGGGAGAGACCGTCTGTAGCTCCGGCAATCTCCAAACCTTCCCCTCTTTCTCTATGCTGACCAGGACGAATGCGTGAAAGATCTGCGGCAGCTGAAAGTGAGACAAAGCTCGTGAAAGACATGCTGACGTGATGGACTTTGAGATTGGGTCATTGACCTCATACAAGTTTTAGAGGCTTCCAAGCGTAGTAAGCGAGACGGGAGGCTTATTGCGAGATTAACACTTGCACGTACTAGGAAATTTGTATCACAGACAGCTATAAAGAGGGAAGAGTGCCCTGACATAATTCCAACCTTCAAGCACAATTCTGAACAAGATCGCTTCCATAACCCCCCCACTAACTATCAAAATGGGCGACCGCGTGGTAGGTTATCAACGCCTTCACATTTGTTTACACTAAATCTGACCAAGCCCATAGCAAGTTCGCTACACCTTCAATGGCATTGAGGAGTGGGAGGAATGCAGGGAACAACTGAGGGAGTAGGGATTGGTCCAGAACGTCGTCAACTACGTCTAACATGTTTCCCTTTGCAGAATCATCCAGCAAGACACTGGCCAGGAGGCCTGGATCGAAACCAGGTCACTCCCTCCTATCGGCATGCCCCCGTAAGTGATTTTCCATCTTGCCTAGTTCAAGGTCGTGGATTAACTGAAGGCTACAGGCCTCTTACTGCTAAGGCGGTTGAGAAGCTGAAGGGGCTTTCTAGTGTCAACGTCCAAGGGGATGAAGAATGATTCAGTAAACGGAGGGAACTATGAAGGGGGAAATGTGTACCTTGGGTAACTAACGAGGCTCTAAACGTTTACCATGATCTCTGTGGCCATGTTCTTCCGTGTTCTTGTGGTGGTGTATCATTACGGTGTTTTACCGTATCGCTCGCTGATGGCGAGATGTTTCAATCACTTCCCTCTTTATTATCAGGTGCCGTAGCCCCTTGCAGACTTCAGGATTAACATTGCTGTTTTTAATGAGATCTTGGTCGTACGCAAGATTAAAGAACACACCGATAACACACAATAGCATCAAACCCCAACGCTGTAAAACCCAGGGTTGGCATGATGGGCATTCTTGCGAAGCTTGAAGAAATCGGGTTGAAGCCAATCTCCATTGCCAACGTTTCATGAGCTGGGGAATTACTACCTGAGCCAAATCTTGTTCCCAGCAATTTCACGCCACATATTTCTATAGAGCCTCTATCCAATAAGTGGTAGTCCTGTGTGATCTTTGAGACCCATCCAGTAAGCTAACTACTCCGTTTGGCATGGTTGAGTGTTCACTCAATTACGTCTATCCCTGCCTCTATTTAACGGCTTCGAGCAATTCATCCAACGCCCTCTTGTCACCCTCTTCATTTTTCCTAGCTGGATTTAACGTGGCATCCTCAGCCGCCATCTGTTCCTCTTTTTCATCATCCAATTGATCTTCAGGCCAACCCTCTCCAAAATCCAACTCGCCGTTGCATTGTGCCTCAATCCACGGACTCGGCAACATCCATTCAATAAACGCAATGTACCGTTGGCGCGAAACTCCCTTGTTGAAAGACTCGAGGTCGTTGTCGATTGAGTGGTCGTAGAGACGAAAGTCGACAAGATTAGGGAGGCTGGTACGGATAGAGTCAAAGATAATCTCCCAGGTATCTGAAAAAGTAAAGACCCTGGCATTCTCGCCTTCGTAACCAAATGCACCATGGGGCCAACTCTTCCAGTCGTCCGTTCGTAGGTCCCATTTGTCAATGTTCTCTTCTTCAACGAGGAGGTGCGAGACGATGCGAAGGTCCTTTAGGTGTATGCTTTTCAGCGTCTTTTGGGCGTAGACCCAGTCCATGTGATCGTGATGCCCAATTATAAAGTTTTCCAATGTCAAAGATTCGAGCTTAGGGAACAAAAGATTGCGACCGTCGAACTGGCCTGGAGCAGTACCCCATTCTTGGTCGAACTTTAAGGTGAGGGCTGTGAGATTTTGAGCGATGGGTGCGAGAATCTCTGTCTGCAGGAAAGGCTCCTAGAACTCGTCAGTACCTACGGTTATACCTGGACTTGTGCTGGAATCTTACAAAAGTTTGACGTTCGTCTTTGTAAACGTCGCGGTCGGGGCCATGCTCGTTATACTCGGTCGCTATGGACAGGTGCAGCTCATTAACATTCTTCATGACATTCTTAAAGGCATTCGAATTTATGAAATCCGGGATTGGGATATTCTGCAGGTTCTCGATGGTGAGAGATCGAATAACGGAATTCTTAGGATCAGCGGCTCGCTTGTTCAAAGCCCCAAAGACGGCTTTGAGCGTGTTAATGCGCGATTCGGCCTCTTCGGTATCATCCAAGAATAAAGATGGATCGGCGACTCCATGACATTGATCGCTAAATCTAAGCTCCAGAGCTTCTAGATGTGGGAGCTCAGTGATGCGGTTAATGGCCGTTTGAAAGGCAGGATATTGGCCGTCTTTCTCTTCCCAGTGTTGCCAGACCTGGTAGTCTCGCCTCATTGTGACATCTTCTGGTGTCGAATGAATGACGACGTGATGCACTTCTTGTGCTGCGTTCTCTAGGTTGAGCGAATGATGCCATGATTCAAAATCTTCATCTTTTGGCTTTGTGTGCGCGAGTGTCAAGCTCTTGCAGAGCGGCATCGTGAAGGCTGGGAGCGCCCTTAGAGGTATGGATATGGGTTGAATACTAGACATGTGTCTGGAGACGTGAGCTTTCAAATATGTACAAATGAAACTGTGAAAAATGTGAGCGAGCCAACAGCCTTTGTAGGCAGCAGTTCAAGCTCTGACCACGTTGTTGTGTTGGTTCTGGCTCAAGCAAGGATGGGGCTCCGCTGATGACTCCCACCCAATGACGCAATTCCTCTCCAACAGCGACTTGTAGAGTTGTGTAAATTTAAAAGGCCGCTCACCCCGAGTTTGCACCGGATGGGATCGGCATCAGAGGAGAGAGCCTGTAGGGTGGATTGGATTGCCCAAATCTTCATGATCAAGCACTTGATACCTAAATCCCGGTCCATGTGAAATAACGGTAACTTGTTGGAAATATGAAACCTTCTCTCGAGCCGACGGAAGTAGGAAGAGCATCGTCAGCAAGGCAGGCTGGAGTGGAGAGAATGGAGGAAACGGTTTGAATGGTGACGCGTTCAATCAATATATAAGTGACATTTTCAGCCATGCAAGACAAGCTGTGAAAACTACCCGATTAGCTCAATCGGCAGAGCGTGGGCCTTTTATTTTCAGTCTAAGGTTACGACCAATCTTGGATAGTGTTTAAAAGCCCAAGGTTCAGGGTTCGACCCCCTGATCGGGTGTTTCTTTTTCTTTTTTTGCCCATCAGTTTTACTCCCTCATCCGAAATTCCCTCAATCGATACGGTTACAATCATTGGTTGTATGCCTTTCAGGCCTTCGCCTGATTAGATCTCTTCACTTATTTCTAATGAGAGCCTTTGCCTGCTTCCCTTTAAGGCAGTCCATAACGGCATTCGCCTGAAAAGCCTGTCCAAACTACGAGATTTGCTTTCATTGACCCGACATTAAGCAGCAGTGATTTCCGGGTGCGTAGTAGAATAGGCCTTCTCTTTTCGGAACGTGGATTCGTCGAGTCGATGACGTCCGTCGGTGTTGGGTCTGCTGCTCTCGCCGAGCAAACACCAAGTTAGACGAGCACAAAGGAGTAAAATTTCTTATGCTACTATGCCGATTCGCTATTGGATCTTCAATCGAGGTACAGATCTGAAATCTGGTATGACAAAGCCCGGATGTCAGCCCCTACCTTGGAATCTCTTTGTTCTGAATCCACCTCAGACATACGCGAACAGAGGTAGGTTGAACATATTATCCTAGGTTTTATGTGTCGTACTTCGGTACTGTGTAGATCACTAATACCTTGAGACCTGGCGGTCGAATTTAAGGTATGAATAACCAGAGGTCCAAAGTTGAGTCGTTGACAGACAATATCAGCATAAAAGCTCTCTATAATCCTATACATGGCTTCATCGCCTTCCCTTCTATCAAGTCGCCACTTAAAAGATTGCGACTCCGTTGGGTGGGCTAGCAACACCTCCAGGCACCTATGTCGACCAATATTAGCAACTCTTTTCACTGTCTGGATGATTCTCACGTACCTTTAGCGGCATACTAGAAAAGAAAAATGACCATCGGCCACGCTTCTTACACTCCAGACTCAACTGTTCCAAATCAAAAAGCTCCCCAATCGGCATCCCCCATCCAGCCAAAAGCCACTCATGGAGCCAAAAGTCTTCATTCTGACAGGGCCATGCCTCCATAGACGGATGATCACCTGCCACAGCCGCAAAGGACTGATCCCATAACCATCGCAGCGTCTCCTCTGAGGACTCGATACCGATGGCGGGCGGTGTTTTGTAATCTGCTAGTGTCTTGCATTCGTCGTCGGTTAACTTGTCGTAGGCGCGGGTCCAGCCTGTTCGGATGAAGAGGATATCACCTTCTTCAAAGGTGGTGCCTTGGCTGCTCGCGATTTGTTTGAGGGTTGAAACTGTTATCGAGTTTGTTTCGAAAGCTTTGATATCGATGTTTTTGGCATCTGCCCATGCTGCGTAATCAAGTAAAACTCCGCGACCGACGATGCCGCCTCGTTCGACCCAGGCTACAGTTCATCAGCCAGTGTCTCTTTCAGATTTGTTCACTCTCGTACCTTGAGTCCCGTTAACAGTTGTTGAGAGAATATCATCAATCGTTTTTCCGTTAAAGTACAACTTCTCCTTCTGGTAAGCATAATGACGGAATCCATCCCACTGCGAGCTACTCTGAGTATTGAACGTCAAGGAGTCATCATTGACAGCGCGGGGTGCCTTGTTTTTAATATTATGCTCAAAAGGTGCCCGACCAAAGCAAGGTCTCGACATTCGATCCAGAGGCCAGTCAGTAGATACTCGCACGCCATCTCGAATCTCTGCTGCTGCTTTTGCCGTCCTCTCGGGTGTCAACAGGTTAAGCATTCCGCACTCGTCATTGTCGCCAAAGAGACCCCAGGCATTTCCGTGTGGGCCATCTTTTCTCAACGGCAAAGAATCGAAAGACGGTTTGGTCGGCATTACGCGTATACTGATGGTGTTCGTGCTTTAATGTTGAAATAAAGAGCTTCCAATTTGGGCTGGATTATGAATCAATTGTAACCCCGCCTTTTGAGGGGAAGATGCGTATCATCCGATGATTGATCTAGGAAAAGTAGGCTCCGATGATAGGACAGGAAAATGCTCCGTCTTGGCATATCCGAAGTCCATTTCCGAGCAACTAACCAGTTTAATCACCGTTAACTCGTCCGTTTCCCCGTATTGCAAGTTCGTCTTCGGCGTCTAAAAGCCCGAACCCCTCACTCTCCGATGATGTAACCCCCCCTCAGTAGAGTAACATCCCCGCGCTGTCATGAAGAAGTATTTCCTTAGCAAGGTTTTAGCAAGTAACGCGTGTATTGGTGCGCATGTTTATTGCACTCCTAGTCGGGCGACATGGGATCCTCTGATTCGTGGAAGCTCTCGTGTCCCTGGCCAGGTTTACTTGGTCAAGGCTTCAACTATATGCCTCCATAGTCCCCAGATCTGCAAATGCAACATAGATGATTGCCGCCCCAATAGGTCTTGTGTCTTTAACGTTCATGAGTGGGCCGGTAATACGACCTCTCGTGATCATCGGCGGGAAGCATGGATCTCCGCGTAATACGACGCTGATGAGAACTGTTTAGCTGTAGACGGTGAACTATTAAAGCCCTATTTCTGCTGGTTTCTGATTAATCTAATCTATCAGGTCCACGGGCATCTGTCAATCTATTCACCATGGTCTTGATCAAACCTGCTGCCCTTTATATGGGCTTAGCATCCATCCTCCCCCTCGTCCATGCAGCAGTTGATGTATCTGCGAAAGCCTTCGACTTGAGTGAGGTGACTCTCACCGATAGTCGTTGGATGGACAACCAGAACCGAACCTTGACCTACCTTCTTTCCGTTGACCCCGATCGTCTACTCTATGTCTTCCGCAACAACCATGGCCTTGATACTGAAGGCGCCCAGAAGAACGGAGGCTGGGATGCGCCCGACTTTCCCTTCCGCAGTCACATCCAAGGGCATTTCCTCACAGCCTGGTCGCAATGTTATGCCACTCTTCGTAATGAGGAGTGCGGCTCTCGAGCTACATACTTTGCCAAAGAACTTGGCAAATGCCAGGCAAACAACGAAAAGGCCGGCTTCACCGAGGGATATCTCTCTGGTTTCCCAGAGTCTGAGATCACTGCTGTTGAGAAGAGGACTCTGAACAATGGCAATGTTCCCTACTACGCCATCCACAAGACCCTTGCTGGGCTTCTTGATGTGCATCGTCATGTTGGCAGTGATGATGCCAAGGACGTCATGCTCGCTTTGGCTGGCTGGGTCGATACTCGCACCAAGAAGTTGACCTACGATCAGATGCAAACCATGATGCAGACTGAGTTTGGCGGCATGAACGAAGTCCTGGCCGACATTGCATACTACACTGGAGACGAGAAGTGGCTCGAGGTCGCTCAACGTTTCGATCACGCCACCATTTTTGACCCTCTAGAGAAGGGTCAAGACAAGTTGTCGGGTCTGCATGCCAACACCCAAGTGCCCAAGTGGATCGGTGCCATCCGAGAATACAAGGTCTCTGGTCTTCAGAAGTACCTTGATATCGGCCGTAACGCCTGGGACTTGACTGTCCACAAGCACACCTATGCTATCGGTGGCAACAGCCAAGCCGAGCACTTCCGAGCGCCTGATGCCATCGCCGAGTATCTCGATAATGACACTTGCGAGGCATGCAACACTTACAACATGCTCAAGTTGACGAGGGAGCTTTGGGTCATGGATCCTAGTGACGCCTCATTCTTTGACTTTTACGAGAATGCTCTTATGAACCATCTTTTGGGACAGCAGAACCCTGAGGATCATCATGGACACGTCACGTACTTTACGCCCCTCAACCCCGGCGGTCGTCGTGGAGTTGGCCCTGCGTGGGGCGGTGGTACATGGAGTACCGACTACGATTCGTTCTGGTGTTGTCAAGGATCTGGTATCGAGACCAACACCAAGTTGATGGACTCGATTTACTTCCACGATGATGAAACTCTCTATGTCAACTTGTTTACTCCTTCGAATCTCGATTGGTCTGAGCGCAAGATTTCTGTTACTCAGAGCACGGATTTCCCTGAGAGAGATACCACCACGTTAAAGGTTGGTAGCCAGGGTGAGAACGACGAGTGGGCCATGGCTATTCGAATTCCTTCTTGGACTTCCAAGGCCTCAATCAAGATCAACAGCAAGGAAGTTGAAGGCGTTGACATCGAGTCCGGAAAGTACGCCATCATCAAGCGCAAGTGGTCTTCAGGTGACGCCGTCACTGTGACACTTCCAATGAGCCTGCGCAGAATCGCAGCCAATGATGATGCAACCACAGCAGCAATTGCCTTTGGACCTGTTATTCTGTCAGCAAACTATGGTGATTCAAAGCTTGATGCGGTCCCGGAGATTGATCTGGGAACTGTGGAGCGACAGGGTAAGGACGGGTTGAAGTTTGAAGCAACTGCGGATGGAGAGACTGTTAGCTTGAGCCCGTTTTATGATGCGCAGGGCTATAACTATAACGTGTATTGGAAGATCAAGGGCGAGCTGTCGTGAGCATTCAGGTGTGAGATTAGTTAGGGGTTGGTTGATGCTCGTGTTGGGCGCTTTTCAAGTCACAGTGTAGTAAAAGATTTAACGGTTGATGACTCGCATATGCTCACATGACACAATCTAAAGTGAAAAGAGAAGGATTAGATATCCAGTGATAGTTCTGATGTTTGTAAAGAATAGGGCGATTGGTGCTACCCTAAGCTTGAATGCTATTGAATCCTCTTTAAAGAAGAAAAGAAGGTAGGTATAGCTCATACATCTCTGTTCAATCAAATGATAACATTAAAAACAAACGAGTCCTTACGCGAGTTCCAGGAATGGCTCCCAATGCGAAGCGCAACTTATCATCTAATTTATACTTACATCAAGTCCCAAAGTCGAGGCGCGTTCTCTCGTCACACTTACCAAGTCAGACCTATAACCCAAGGGACGACGTAAAGAATTATACCAACTAGGATCATCTAGAGTCATGAATAGTTAAGCTTGAGAAGTTGGATGCGCTAAAAGCCTATAAGGTAAGGAAACAGATTAAGACCTATCTCCTTGACTAGGCGCGTGCTCACCTCCACTGTTAGATCATTATCTTAGACACTAAGAAAATCAAGGAGGTCGCGTTAAGAGCCTATCGCGTCTTTGGTGGGCAAAGTGAGATATGGATCACCATTGTACCCCATGCAGCCAAGGAGATGCCTCTATCCCCGTGGCTACCGGTCTATCAACCGTTTCACGACGCCTCACAGATGGGCGTTTTTAACTTGTCACGCCACGCGGCCTCCCGCTGTGGCGCGATAATTAATTTCAGCCAAAGGAACCAAATACGGAGCAACGCAGCAAACTATTGAGATTAGCCTGCGTCAGTCATCAATAGTCTGGCCCACGCTAGCGAATCTGGGTATGGTCACAAGCGCTACTCGAGAGTTTGACAGCAGGGGATGGACAATGAATAAATAGGGACTCGCGTCGAGATGAGATTTTGAGCTGCACATTCTGTCATTGTCGCTCTTTTTGGCTGTTTTTGGCCGTTACTCTCGTTTCGATTGTTTGTGAATATTGATCTTGTATCTATCTGAAATGGCTCGACGATCGCTTTTTGCTGTGGCGACGCTCGCCTTTGGCATCCTTGGTGCTAATGCTGGCCCTTGCCGACCTTCTACGACTGTGACGAGCATCGCGGAGACTTCTTCAACTGCCGTGGCTGAGACATCGTCTTCTACTCTGGTGGCTTCCTCTACTACTGTGGTGGAAAGTTCTTCTACTACTGTCGCAGAAAGCTCCTCTACCACCCTATTCGAGACTTCTACTTCCGTGGCCGAATCTTCATCCACCACAGTCGCCGAGACCTCGACGACTTCCGAAGTGCCAGACTGCGACACAACCCAGGTGCTCATCAACCCGAGTTTCGAGGACAATGATGGTGCTCCTTGGGTTGGCATTGACAGCCTCAGAACCGACGAAGACCCTCGCACGGGTAGCTACAACCTGCAAGTTTCATCCCTCCCCCTTCTCCTTCGACCTGTCTCCTAACCCTCTGATACTAGGGGCGCCGTTTTCACTAATGGCGGCGTCGAGTCGTACACCTTCTCCCAGTCCTTGACCGATCTCAACGGCCCCTACCGACTATCCTACTACTACCGCATAGTCAGCTTGTCCGCGTGGTCAGGAAGCGCCGGTTATAGCTGCTCGATTGTGCCCACCGTCGGAACCCGTCAACTCAATGGAGCGTACCCCTACGACTTCGGTCCGTGGACTGAGGGTACCGCCGTCTGGACTCCGTCGAGCCCCTCGGGACATGTGGACCAGGCTACCGTGTCTTTCACTGTTAACTGTAATGGCGAGTTTGATGAGCTGACTCTCGCGATTGACGATATTACCTTTACGGAGATCAAGTGCGAGCCTTTGCAGACCTAAGAAGGTGTATCTGTTGACGCTGGGTTGCTGCGGACGAAGACTTGGATAACGAGACATAGGTTAGAGAGAAAGGCTTAGTTATATATTGGGGCAGTTGGTATTCCATTCGACGTGTAGGCTGCCTCGAGCCATTCGTAAATATAGCTTCTAATCAGCCCCAACCATACCTCTTTTCCCCATCTTTGCATGAGGCCGGTTTGTTGAGGTCCGGCGTTGTTTGCTTTTCCCTTCGTGATGAGCCCGTTCTAATGCTTTTGTGATCATCAAGATCTCTGCCGCAATATTCAACTTCATTTAAAACCTATACACCCTAACTAGAAATTCCTAACACACCCTCCAACAGCTGTCCTACGCGCGGCACGCCGTAAAATCCTTCAATCCAGCATCTGGAACCTTCTCCTTCGGAAGACATAGGTCGATATCCTCACCCTTCAAGTGTTGCCCGAAAACGCGAACATGCTCTCGCTGCATCTTGTCAGTTTGGCTTCTTAGTCGGCATTAATTATACACGTACCTCTGTGATCTTCAAGAACTCGTCATAGATTCCATCAGATCGCATTCGATCGCGGACAAGATCTGTTACGCCGCCCAGAAGAGCAACAACGGTGGTGACCTTGCTGTCCCAGGTTACAAGGGCCGAGACCAATTCACCGTCGACTCGAGTTGACTCCGTGCTTCCGTATGGGTCTATCAAATGTGTTAGCACGTGTTCTTCATGATAATAGGACGGTACTCACTTTGCATCTTCTTGCCAACAATCATGTTTCTCCACCAAGCCAAGCCCACACCCTTGTCGAACAAGATAACAGGGAACACGCCGTACGGGGTTATGACATCATGATACTGATCTTTCTGGCTTGCGATGGAGGGAATACCAGCGGGAGAGATGTAACCGATGATGGTGTCGGTTTCTGGGTCGGTCGAGTTGTTGACAGAGGCATATAGGCCGGGAGACTTGGTGACCACTGAGTTGCACGTGCGAGCCCTTTCTCCATTCAAGAAGAGGCGACTGAGTTGTTAGTATGCCTTCTCGTTTCTGGACAGAGCTACTTACCGGACAACATCGACGTCATAGTACGGAAGTTCAAGTTGGTTCCAAATCTCGTGGCTCGAGAACCAAAATCCTGAAGTTGTTAGCACGGATAATGCCCAAAGATCTAGTCTGAATTTACGTACCCTTTCGCACCGTGATGGGACCAACGCCACCCTGTGAGTACTCAGTCTTCTCCAACTTAGGCCTCTTGTACTCCCAAAGCTTCTTCTTATCCGCCTTTGACAGCTTGCTGAAGAATTGAAGGAAGTACGTGAACAGCTCGCCCTCATATGGATCGTCAAGGTAAGTCTCAGTCTCGCACTTGTAAGACTGCTTGGGGTCATTCACTGGCAAGATCTGATCGGCGATTTCGGTCACGGCGCAGACTCGACCTTTACCGATGTAGAAGATCTCGGCAGCTGTTGAAGCAACGTAGTCGAGCCAATCTTGCCAACCGTCTGCGATCTTGTGGAACTTGGCATTTGGCTGCTTCTGCAAGGCTTCAATGCAGGCGTAGACGGCCCAAATGAGTTCTCTGCAAACTGGATTAGCCCGGTTTTTAATCTTAAACAGTTCCACTCACCCATTGTCAAGGCCAGGAACTCGATTATCCCAGCCATCTTGAGGCTTGATGTCTTGGACATCAGTCTTAATCCAAGGGAGATAACCACCAAAACCTGGATAGGTCTCGTTGAACTGAAGGTAAGTCTTCAACTTGGTCTCCATGATGGAGGCAGCGAGTCCTGGTGCTGCGCGGAGGTTATTCGGAGTCAGGAAGCGGGCTGCCTCCTTGGATCCAGAGATGGCTTGGGCGTAGAGCATGATTTGAAGTGCCTTGTCTACTGTTAGAACTGACATGAGGATTCACAACCCGAGCTTACTTCTTTACTCGCGGCACTGAAAGTGTGCTTCGTAGTGCGCTTCCCAGTCTTCCAGTCAAGCTGGGTGCCATCATATGACATGCCATTGGCCGTGTTATATGCCACGTCATTTTGATGGAACTTGCCTTCCCAGTAGAGAAGATCCCAGATGAAATCATCTGTATGATCGAGGACATCTTGCTGCGACCACTCAAGACCAAAACGACAGGACGGTTTGTTGTTGCGCTTATACCCTGGTCGAGCCTCGACTAGGGACAAGGCAGCACATGCCAAAGCGAAAAAACGACCTGTTGAATAGATCATGATGAGGTGGAGGTGATTTGGTGTGATCGAGGGAACCGCCTTGAGGCATCAGCAAGAGTGAAAGTCTATGGATGACTTATATAGATACTTATTACACTAATGACTCCTTTCCGCTTGGCAACTCGTTCCTGAACCAAGATTATTAGCTTCCCACCTTGACAAGCTCGTTTCCCCAGACTCTAACTTTACCCAGGGTCTTCTCCAGGATCTTCCCCCCCGCTCGGTGCGCGCCACTAACTTTCCAGGGGGTGATCAGCACGGAGAATAGGAGAAACAGGGAATGAAAAGCGGGGGTTCAGACCATGGCTTCACATATTTGACCGCTGCAAATCCCCGTCGAACAAAGAATCCTGCTTTACCACACGCCTCCTTGTTCTCAAACACTCACGATGGAAAACAGCCCCACGCCAAGTTCTCCTCATTCTCCCGACACGAATACACCATCCCAAAAGAAGCCAACAAGCAGAGCGTGTGATCGTTGTCGCCGGCGAAAAGCTAAGGTAAGACCCCCCAGCATCGGAGAAACTCTCCCAACTAACAATCAGATCAGTGTGACTTTTCAGATTTGGCTCAAAGATGCACAAACTGCCGAGAGTCAGGCACAGAATGTCGCTTTGACATTCCTGTCGCAAGACGAGGACCAAAGATCAGACGAAAGAGACCGTCGTCTGCGGGAAAAGAGTCCAACCCCACAGCGGAATTAACAGCGCATTCTTCCACGCCAACAGGGGCCACCTCGGCGCAATGGGACTCTTCCAGGGCCTTGAATGTCGATCTTGGGCTTTCGCCGCCGACGATCTCCGCGCCTTCGGTTCTGAATGATGGCGTCGTAGGTCACGGGTTGTCGGCGGTGCAGAGGTGGCAGGACTTGTCGAGGGCGTTGGCTTTCATTGCGAATGACCTTCAGAGTTTGGTTACGCGATGTTTTGACTTGTTCTTTGAGTATCTGTATCCGCTCACGCCTTTGGTGCATGAGCCAAGTCTTCGCGACTCACTCTCTTATTTCACGACAAGGTTCTCAACATCGGAGAGTCATGCAAATGGCACTGGTCTTATGGAAACTTGGCCGGAGACGGCATTCACCTTGATAACAGCTGTTTGCGCAGAAGCAGCATTTTTGTTACCTAAGGACCTCTTTCCAGAGGGCCAGTCAGTGGGCGATTTATTCCTCAATGCCTCTCGCTCCTGTCTGAGCCATTACCTTGAAGCAGACCTGGAGAATCCGAATGCCAATTCGATCACGATACGGTATTTCCACTCGAACTGTCTTCATGCGGCAGGGAAGCCCAAGTATTCCTGGCACATATTTGGGGAAGCAACGAGGCTTGCGCAGGTTATGCAGCTGAACGAAGAGACTTCGCTCGAGGGCCTGCTACCCATTGAGGCAGAGTTGCGACGCAGAGCTTTCTGGATCGTCTACATGGGCGACAAGTCTGCTGCAATACTCAACAACCGACCTATCACGATTCACAAGTTCTCGTTCGAGTCGGGAATAACCACTGCCTACCCCACTGGTATCGAGGATGAAGCCCCAATTCTCTCCCCTGGGAACTCTTCGACAAACTCAGAGGTGGTACGGAAGACATGTATTGAGGGCTTCAATGCAAACTTGAGGCTTTGGCAGAATGCTTCAGACTTGCTCTTAGAGTTGAGACTGCTTCAAGACCGCGAGCAAAGAGGCATCCCAATGCCTAATCAGTCTTTGCTCACCGTCGAGGAAAGGAACCGCCTTGATACCATTTATATCCGCTTCATCACCTGTCTCGATGATCTACCACCATATCTTCAATCCTACACCTTTGCTTCTCTGGTAGAGGGCCCCAGGGAAACCGCCAATCAGTTTCTGATCCAATGCGCAAACCTCCAAGTTTCGGTGCATTGTCTTAGGATGGTGATAACCCAGAAGTTGGAGGGTTTGCCGTACTACAATTCAGGTATCGAGCACGCGGATATCCGCAAGACGGAAATCGCTCGTGATATGCTACGTGTGATCCAAGAGGCCCCCTTCTGGTCTTTACAGGTCAATGGAGAGCCATATGTGAGCCACCTACCAGATAAGAAGTGCATCATCGCAACAAGACAGCTTACAAGATCAACAGGTCGAGAAGATTCGGCTCATCGGAGCAAGCCTGTTGGAAATTATGCACAGAAACGGGACATCGCCCATCGCTTCTCGGGCTCGAAGTGACTTCACTGTTCTTCTAGACTTGCTCACTCGGCTGGACTCAAAGGCTTCTGATGCTTTAAGGAATACTTCGTCGCTTGTCAATTGAAACCGCACATACAAACTTGAACTATCCAATTGCCATAAGTCCTTCCGTCACAGCACATCAGACCTCCTTTTCCCTGCCAAACTCTTGCTCCTCCTTCTTAATCTCAATCACCTTTGCCATATCCTGCTTCGCATCCTTTCCTTCGAACAGATACGTAAGCTCCTCCAGCGTAGGTCCCGAAGTCTCGACAAAGAAGAAGTATACAACCAGGAAGACGATGGCGACCCAAACACAGTAGTAGATGTAAAACCTCCAGCCGATAGACTCGAGTCCAATCGGATTGACATAGCCGCCAAAGATGGACGAGACTTGGATAGTGAGTAGCACGAATGCCCATGTCTTTGCTCGCATCTGATACGTGACGATCTCGAGAGGGTAAGTGACCACAAGATTAGTCCAGGCTGAAGAGTAAAAGCCTTGGAAAAGGAAGATGCAAGCCAACACAACGCGACCGCCTGCAAGTGAGCCATCGAGATATTGCTTCGCGGCGATGGTCCACATGATGAAGGTAACCAGAACGCCACCGGAGCCAAAGAGGAAGAAGGTGCGTCGCTTGAAACGGTCAACTAGCATAGCCATGGTGATGGCCACAATGTACTGCCAAAGCGTCACCATGCCATTGACAAGAGTAATGTCCTTCTCCGCCTCAATGCCTGTATCCTTCAAGATCTGCGTCAAGTAATTGGATACAAGCAGGTTACCAGAGCTCTGACTGAAGAGCGCAGTCGCGAAGCAGAGGGAAATTCGCTTGATGTTGGGGACAGAGGAGAAGAAATCCTTCCAGGTCATGTTCTGCTCTGCTTCCTTGGCGATAGCTTGCTGAATCTCAGTGCACTCGAACTTGACGAGCTCGCTGTCGGGGTCGCATTCGCCGTGATACTTGATGAGGATATCGCGAGCCTTGTCAACCTTGCCCTTGGCGATTAGCCAACGAGGAGACTCGGGGCAGAAAAAGATGAGGCTGAGTTGATACGCCGACGGGATGATCTGGACCAGAGTGGGAAGCTTCCAGGACCATTCACTCTCGATACGGAAGCAACCGTAAGTTGCCCATGCGCCGATAACATAGCCCAGGACGATGTTGGTGTTGTACAGAGTCGTGATCTGAACTCGCTCTTTGGGGTGTGACAGCTCCGTAACGAGTACTGGAGCACCCATCTGGATAAGCGAAGAGCCGATTCCGAGAACGATCTTGCCGCCGATAAACATATTGAGCGATGTTGCAAAGAACTGAACGATGACACCGGCGATGATGACGATCGAGCCCAAAGCGGTTGGAACACGACGACCCGCGACATCGCCAATCCAGCTGAGGAAGATGAATGGGATGACACCGCCGATGGCGTTGGAAGCGCCGAAGAAACCAAGTTTGGAGCCGGTAGGATGGCCGAATTTGTCTTGCCAGCTTTCGAGCGTTTGAAGGGCGTTGGTCATGCTCCTATGCTTGTCGTTAACACCTCCGGTTTAGTTGATGGTTCTAGGAACATACCCATCAATGCCAAGTGCCATACTAGCGAGCAAGGAGGAAGTGAGAAGGAAGTACAGCAACACTCCATTTTTTCTCTTCCAAAAAGGTGGAACCGACTTCAAGTCGATGGGAGACTGAATGTCTTCAGTAGCGCGAGCAACCTTAGGAGCCATGATGACAAAAGTCGAGAAGGCTGGTTGGAGTTGATAGTTGATCTGTGCCACAACTGGCGATGCTGCATGTTATATAGGTACATATGACACACGATCACGAAGGAACAATTCCGATTTTACAAAAGATCAAAGTCTACGGCTGAATAGTGTACTCCACATTCTACTTCCCCGTGGGGAATAAGCGATGGTGTGACGGAGCGGCGAAACGGAGAATTAGAACTAGACGAGGTTATTACCCCTCAACTAACGGAGAAATGTCATCGGAGAATCGGTCATCACCCAACAATGGCGGTGATCAACAATCCCTCGTTCCGCTCCATTCATCCTCATGACAAGATTATCAATCGGCCCGTAATTCCCCTAGTATAAAGAATCCCGGACCTGTACGGGCGTGACTGGGGGATGACAGCTCCTGCATCCCCCTTGTTCCCTTTCCGCTTCTTGGTACGACATCACCATGCCTTCTCTTCCACCAGACTTCAAACTTGGCTTCGCTACTGCATCTTACCAGATTGAAGGTGCAGTAGCCGAAGATGGCCGAGGCCCGTCTATTTGGGATGTCTTTTGTCATCTTGAACCCACACGGACCAAAGGTGCTAGCGGTGATGTCGCTTGCGATCATTATCATCGTCTAGAAGAAGACCTTGACCTCATGAAGCAATATGGAGCGGATATGTATCGCTTTTCACTTTCATGGTCTCGTATTATTCCTCTGGGTGGAAGAGATGATCCGATCAATGAAGCCGGCGTAGATTTCTACAACCGGGTCATTGATGGATGTCTCTCTCGGGGCATCACTCCTTGGGTTACGTTATACCATTGGGACCTTCCCCAAGCGCTTCATGAGCGGTATGGAGGGTGGTTGGACGTGGAAGAGTCTCAGAAGGACTTTGAACGGTATGCGAGGCTCTGTTATGAGCGGTTTGGCGATCGCGTCAAGCATTGGATCACATTGAACGAGCCTTGGATCGTCTCGATATTTGTGAGTTTCTCATTCTTCTAGAGTTATACATACCGCTAACATGTCTTCAGGGCTATGCAACAGGCGGTAATGCCCCTGGTCGAAGCAGCATCAACCCTCAATCAACAGAAGGTGACACGGCAACAGAACCGTGGATCGTTGGCAAGGCCCTAATCATGAGTCACGCTCGCGCAGTGGCAGCATACAACAAAGACTTCCGCCCTTCTCAAAAGGGGAAAATAGGGATCTCCTTGAATGGTGATTACTATGAGCCTTGGGACAGCAGCGAGCCCCGAGATAGTGAGGCAGCCGAGCGCCGTATGCAGTTCCATATTGGATGGTTTGCAAACCCCATCTTGTAAGTCTTTCCGAAGCTGGTTTCAATATTCGTTCATTTGGACTCTGACCATTGGTAGTTTAAACAAGGACTATCCCCAGTGCATGAGAAACCAACTAAAGGATCGCCTGCCCACCTTCTCAACTAATGACATGGCTCTCCTCCGATCTGCTGAATGCGACTTTTACGGAATGAACTACTACACCTCTCAATTCGCACGCCATAAAACATCTCCACCGCCTGATACAGATTACATCGGCAACCTCGATGAGCTCCAGTCCAACAAAGCCGGCGATCCTGTTGGTCTCGAGAGTGGTCTACACTGGCTACGATCTTGCCCCGATCTCTTCCGGAAACATCTCAGGCGCGTGTATTGTCTCTACGGCAAGCCAATCATTATCACAGAGAACGGATGTCCTTGTCCTGGGGAAGATAAGATGACGCGTGAAGAGTCTGTGCAAGATGATTACCGGATCAAATACTTTGATGATCACCTCGATGCCGTGGCTAAAGCTGTTACGGAGGATGGCTCTGTCGTGGAAGGGTACTTTGCGTGGTCTTTGATGGATAATTTGGAATGGTCTGATGGTTATGGGCCAAGATTTGGTGTGACATTTACCGACTATGAGACTTTAGAGAGGACGCCCAAGAAGTCGGCATTGGAGTTGAGGAGTCTGGTGGATCGTAAGAAGATGGCTCCCAGGAATTAGAATAGATTCGTACATGAAACGATCTTATCCCGATGGATGAAACGCTGCGCGATGCCCCTAGGAGATGGATGCCCCAAGCTGTGATTTCTCCGAGTCTCAAGTCATGTGGAACATATTCAATGGACCTCTATTGAAGCTAAATGTCTATTTAGCAATTACTCCAACTCTACTTCGAGAAGAGCACCAGATATGGTGCTGTTAACAACCGCGCTACCGCTGAGGTACAGTGTATCTCGACCAGAAGAGCGGCGACTAAAGGCTACAGCAGAAATATCCCTCAGCAAAGTAGAATTCGCCCAAGTCCGACTAGCCCTTTGTCGCACATCGACCTCGGTGATAGTATTTTGCCCATTGTTCGCAATCCATGCCCTCCTTCCGTCTTTGGAGAGGACGAAATCATCGTTAGCCACAAGTGTACCATTAATGATAATGTCCACAGGACCTATCGCTAGACCAGTTGACAGAGAGATGGGCACTTTGGCAAACAACCCTTGATTGGTATTGGTGAAAAAGAGCGTGTCTTTGTGAGTGACGATGCCATTGACCCCAATGGGAATTCCTTCCTTGGTAATGGTCAGGGTTGGATCCTCAAGGGCGATCTTATATTTGCCCGTGTAGACGTTTAGCTTTAGGACTGTGCCTTTGACAGAGTCGGCCAGAAGAAGATTGGACGTGTCGTGTATAGATAGCCGGGATATGCCGTTAAGGAGTCCTGCTTCGGGAATCCTGGTTACCAGCGAGAGTCGAGCAGCCCCATGTTCGGTTCCAGAGAAGGGACGCAGGTCAAGTTTAAAAACGGCGCTAGAGGAGGGCACAATATTGAATCCGGTCAGATTTGCCCCGTTGATATAGAACACATCTGTCTCCAACTCGGTGATTCCCAAAAGACTTGTCACGCCAGGAACTTTTGCGACGAGGGCCGGGGAACTTTGGCTCCCAGGAGAAATTTTGTAGATGCTTGAAGAGGAGATGGAAGTGACAAGAACCTCACCATTTCGTCGTACGGCAAGGTTCTCTAGATCCGGGACGTCTGCAACATGTTGGACGACGGATATGGTTGGGTCAGGGTATTTGATGGTAGTACGCCATGATGCTGCGGTGGTGGTTTGATAGAGAATAATGGCCGACAGGACCTGGGGAACGAAAGAGAGGAGACGCATGGCTGCTAAAATAGTGCTTGACAAGAAGAATGTTCCAACGGGAGAACTAACAGCTACTTACTTAAATATTCACACAAAAATCGGAGGCAGATGCTCTCCTATGCGCCGGTCGGCCTCCTCGGAGACCGTAGAGACAACCCACAGAGGGTTACTAAGCCAAAGATCTCTTCGGGCTCCTCGGAGCCCGCCCCAGTTTTAGTTGCTAGGTGTACGAGCCCCTACTGTTTGTGAGCATGTCCATCCCCGATTTCTAAACATGACCAAAAGGACACTAGATTTCATGCTAAGATATATAGTTAGTAGAGAAATGACTTTTTATTTAAGAAGCTCTTGGCTGCACAAATTGTCATGCCATCTCCGTTCTCGTACAGTATATGACAGCCCATTCAAACAACACACCTAGTCACAACGTCCCAACCTTATCACTCTCACCATGGCAGCTCATCTCCCTTCGTCTTACAAAGCCGTCGTTGCTGAAGGCCCTGGCATCCCTTTGAAGTTTATCGAGGTTCCGCTTGCGCATCCAGAGGCAGGCCAAGTTCTCGTCAAAGTCCTGACATGTGGTGTCTGTCACTCGGACGCCGCCCTGCAACAGGGTTATCTTGGCCCTCATTTGTTACCACGCGTGCCTGGCCATGAGATTGTGGGTGATGTTGTCGCTGTGGGAGATGGTGTAACCAAATTTGGCGTTGGTGACCGAGTCGGAGGCACTTGGCATGGCGGTAAGATTCTTCTTGACTTTTCTTCTTGCTTTGTGGGATATCTTCTAATGTTTATATCATAACAGGCCATGATAACACATGCCGTCCCTGCCACGTTGGGCTATTCCAAGTGTGTCGCAACGGTATCGCGAATGGTATCTCCAAGGACGGCGGGTACGCCCAATACGTCCTGCTCCGCACCGAAGCCACAGTTCGAGTACCCAAGGACATGGATCCTGCTGAAGTTGCCCCACTGCTTTGCGCTGGCGTGACCGTCTTCAATAGCATCCGCAAGATGGCTGTAGAGCAGGGCAAGCTAGTCGCTGTCCAGGGCATCGGTGGCCTGGGTCATTTGGCCATCCAGTTCGCCAATAAGATGGGGTACAAGGTGGTGGCCATCAGTTCTGGATCATCCAAGAAAGAGTTGGCTCGACAGCTAGGAGCGCATGAGTATATCGATACCAGCACCTCCGATCCAGTCGATGAACTACAGAGTCTCGGAGGGGCCGCCCTGATCCTTGCCACTGCTCCTCATCCCAAGGCCATCAGTGCCTTGACTGGAGCCCTGCAGGTGGGGGGGAAGCTTTGCGTCTTGGCCCCCGTTGGACAGGTTGAGATCAACACCGTCGACCTGATCTCCAAGGCAGCCGCTGTCCATGGTTGGCCAAGCGGGCATGCTCTGGATTGCGAGGATACCATTGATTTTGTCCGCACGCATGGCGTCAAGTGTCTTGTTGAGAGGTTTCCTTTGGAGGAAGTACAGCAGGCGACGGAACGAATGATGGAGAACAAGGTTCGCTTCCGTAGCGTCCTAGTAGTGGAGTAGAGGCGGCGGAGAATATTGCCTGTTGTAGTCTTTTGGGTTGGTCCTATGAGTTTAGAGAATTTATTGGCACCCTTCGTACTTCAGTCCCATTCAGAGGGCTTCTTGTTCTCCCTAGTGGAGCAATCAAAAGCCGTGAATATTAGCAGCCGATCATTTATACATTATAGGCAGCACCTAACAACAGGCCACTGTGTTCGCATTGGGATATGATGCTATCATGTCTTGGAAATGTCTTCTTTGTCATAGTTGAAGCCCGGCCCCGGATGGTATAACCGAGCTAGAAGATCGCACCCAATAACATATTATGATAATGGGAAGAAGTGATGGTGTTTGTTCTGGTGTCCTAAGAATACTATGATCCCCCATTCTCTGATAAGAATTTCAAAGACACTTCAACATATTAAACAGACCTGAGGATCCTTGGAGCCCAGATATGACACTAGACGAGAATCATAGCTGGGTTAGGTTGCCAACATAGGGATGAGTTAAAACAAGTCTCTGTTATCCTAGATAGGGGTATTAGCCGTTATTTTATGGGGCCTGAGCCATGCAGATGCAATCATATGAGGCAAAAACTCTACTTGCCTCTGTATCAATGGGTCCAACGGTACTAGATTGGCTAGTGTGACTTAACCCGGCTAACCAGGATCTGTTGTGTAAACCGAAATGGCAAAGGTAGGTGGGGCGGTCTCCTCGGGGCCCGATAGCTGAAGAGTGACGACTCCATGGCTTAACTCCGTCAAGTCCGCCTTCATGCCTGCCACCAGTGGATGATAAGTGTCTATTGGTTTAAAGGGCTCTCTTGGTGCACTTCATGCTCCTATCTCACACTTCAACAACAACAGAACCAGCCTGATTCACTAACTTAAACCATAACCCCTATATCCAAACTTTAGCACTCATGGCCTCACAGCAAGCTCCTTCCCAACTCGGGGCCGGCAATGATTCTCGCTCACAGCCCTCACGACTGCTCCTAAAGGGAGGAACGGTGCTCTTGCACGATGCCAATGACCATGTTAACGTGGTCAAGGCTGATGTACTGATCGAGGGCAACAAGATTGCCAAGGTTTCCGACTCGATTGCTCAATCCAGCGATATATACACCATTGACTGCACCTCCAAGATCATCTCGCCTGGATTCATTGACACTCATCATCATATGTGGCAAACTCAACTCAAGGGCAGGCACGCCGATGAGGTTCTCCTCGAATACATGGCGTCCGGGAACCTTCAATCTTCCAACTACAACCGTGAGGACATATACTGGGGCCAGCTTGCGGGTTGTCTGGAGTCCATCAACGCTGGAACTAC
Organism: Fusarium drepaniforme; assembly: GCA_012978555.1. Lineage (NCBI taxonomy): Eukaryota > Fungi > Ascomycota > Sordariomycetes > Hypocreales > Nectriaceae > Fusarium > Fusarium drepaniforme. Next base: position 100,290 of record JAALXN010000039.1, read on the forward strand.
TACAGTGTTTGACCATTCACACATAAACTGCTTTCCCGAAGCCGGTGCGTATAACACAACACTGCCAATCTCCAGCGTCAGGCTCGAGCACGACTAACGAACCCGATTTACCTCTCAGCTCCAACGGCCATCTCTGCCACAGCTTCTTCTGGCATCCGAAGTGTCTATGGATATTGTCCTACTCCCCGGGTTGAGTCTTGGTCGCCATTTACCCTGTCACCTAATGTCCTTGAACCTTGGGTTATGGATACGCTCGAAAGTCTCGCGTCACAAGCACCTTTCGGCCATGGTCGCGTGACACTTGGGTTCGCGTTTGATCACTGGTTTCTGCCCAACGAAGTTATCCAGGCTGTCTTCAACAAAGCCAGAGCAGCCGGTGCCAGGCTAGCAACCACTCACGCAATTCGCAACCCTCAGATCAGCTTAGCTGATCCGGTCGAAAGGATCAAATCTCTTGGCCTTCTTGATTCCGATATTGTGTTGAGTCATTCCAATGGTCTTACTCCTGAAAGCATCAGGGCAATTGCGGACGCGGGTGCGCACATTAGCAGCACGCCTTCTGCAGAAATGCAGATGGCGGCGGGTTACCCAGTTTGCCTGGACGAGACTCTTCCTGGAGCTCAGAAGCAGTCTAGTATAGGTATTGACTGCCACAGCAACCAGGCTGCGAGCGTGGTCTATGAGTTGAGGCTGGTTCTCCAAGCTTCGAGAGCTAGACACAACCAGAAGCTCATTGATCAAGGCAAAGCTCCGAGGCATACTTCAAAGACTGTGGAAGAAGCATTCAACCTCGGCACCATTCAGGGAGCTAGAGCGCTTGGGATGCAAGACCAAATTGGAAGCATTGCGGAGGGGAAGTTGGCTGACTTGGTCATCTTTGATGGAAACAGCCCCGAATTGCTTTGCGCGGTGGAACAAGATCCCGTGGCCGCCATTGTTCTACACAGTAGCATTGGTAGCGTGGAAACAGTCATTGTAGACGGCATCATTCGGAAACGGGATGGGAAGATCCTGGAGGTGGGCGTCGAAGAGCAGTTCAGGGAGCTTGCTGGCGACGGCTCCCTCACTTGGAGCCGGATTGCAGATGAGCTAAGGCGGTCAAGAAAGGGTCTGCTCAACCGCGAGGCCGAGAACCAGGACCTGGATGAAGTCAAGAAAGGAGTTCTTCAGAACTTCTATGTAGACGAGTCCAAACTAGTTGGTTGATATCATATTTGCTATCAACCAAGTCCTCTACTTTTCTAGATTATCAAAAGCACGCTCCAAAGGTTTTGCGAAACTGCCAACGGAAATGAATTCACCCTCCATGTCCTCGAAGGCCAGGTGCATATTCAACTCCTAGCATGACATTGGTGCATTCTAGGAAGGATCTGTGGGAAATGGGAGCTGCAGAGAACCCAGAACTTGTTGAGGGCCAAAAAAATACTCATCCGTCTCAGCATAGAGCAAAGCTCCCAAGTCCTCGTCCAAATCCATTGGGTTGTTCCCCAGGGATGTGAATGCCTCTCCTGCTTCAGCCTGCCAGCGGTCAAGATCGTCAAATAGTAAATCGTCTCGTTGCTGTTCAGATATAAGCTTGCTGAAGTAGAAACAGGCAACCCCGTACAGAGCTCGACTGATAAGCTGGAGCTTATTTGCCGCAGGAGATATGGTCGCTGAAGATCGCAATGACTCTGCAAAGCCATGAAGCATAAGAAGATCATCTGTATTACATGTCTTGATGACGTTTCCAAACAAGACAATAAAGGGGATGAAGGGCGACTGAAGAATCCTCCTAGGCTACTGTTAAAAACAACCAGACGCTCCACTTCTAGCACTGCTTTTACTCACCAATGCAGATATATAGCCCTGTAATGATCGTTCTCGGCAGTCAGCCGCATGCATTCTTCGTGGGCTTGGAGGGTCTTTCTGGCATATTTCACACAGTCTGAAGAAAAGGTAAAGGACTGATCTTGCAAAGTTTCGCCTCGACATATCAATGTAGCTGTGCAGTAATATGTGACTTTGTCAGAGAGGGCCAGGATTCTGTCCAGGGTCGTTTCGGATGATTCAGGGGAGGTGGTAGCGAAAAGCTAGCCCATGGTTAGTAACAAACAGGTAGGCTATGAGAAGGCAAACGGGTTCTTACGTAGGGGTTCTGCCGTCCAAGAGATTCCAGCTCGGCCATTAGCTCCTTTGAGTTTCTAGAGAGCGAGCTTTGTGGCCCCAGAAGCGCTGCCTTGCTATAGAGCCGCTCATATACTTTTCCCTGAATGTTGGCGTTTCCAACCCAGAAGGAAAACATACTCGGCCAAGGGTCATGAAAAGAAGGTCCGTTAAGATGGCTGATAACTGTGATGTCACAATCACGAATCATCGAGGGTCGTCCTAGACGGAAAGAAACGGCCCTCTCGATGATATATACGTGCCAGAACAACATGATCTTAACGTTCCTCTCCTCCTCATCGCCTTCGGATACTATGGCATTATCATGCCATCCCATCGTTAGGCAGAGGTGGCTCGCCAGTCCCGCCAATCGCCAGGCAAGCCATGGCTTTGACGTTTCAATAGCATGCGATGCCTGTGGTATGTGTCAGCGCCTACGGTGGTGCTGGGGGCTTCACGGACTTACACCCATGACCAGTGCTTGGACACTTTCCATTCTAGCTGGTAAGAAAACTCCAATGTTGCTCAAAGCGGCCTCCAAGGCATGCCTGCAAAGACGGCTATGCTCAATGTACTTCTCATGGAATGGATCCGAGGCTGACGCGTGAAAGCTTTCTGTAAACAAGTAGTATAGACCGGACGTGGCTATGACAAAGTCATTGTCCGAATAGTCATCAATTGCGAAAAAGACTCTCTGACAAATGCTGATGAAACGTTCCACCGACACGAAGCATCGTAGTATAAGGAAGCTAGCAGGAGGTGCTTCTATAAATGTTCCATATTGTTAGCTAGAGTTCGCGTCACATTGGAAAGTGTCGGAGCCAGCTCACCCTTGAATCTCCTCAAGATGTCCACAATGGCACATGTGGGCGGCAGGGGCATCCTACGGAAAGACGAGGACGACTGTATTTCTGGAGACGGCAATTCGCTTGGATCTTGGCGTGTGCGGGACGGCCATTGAACCGACGCCGAGCCGGTGTTCAAATCGGCCGACCGCATATGCGCGCAAGCTTCCTTCAAGTCCACCACGCCCCTGACAAACATTTGAGCCATGTCAGCGTGTGCCTGTAACGACGAAGAGCCCTCTGTGGCAACTGGGGCATCGTCGCGGTCGAAAACGGTTCCTGGGGATGAATGGGATGATGCCAGTGGCATTGATACATTTGGTAAGGCGGCGGCTTGTTCTCCCTGACTAGGTTTGGTCCTAGATTCGAGTAGCAGGGATTCGATGGTTTTAAGTCGTTCCTCGATGGAGTCTATCTTTTGTTCACTATGTGAAGAGTCGGGTCAGCCAACCAACTCACTTCGATCAAGCCAAAGGCTAAACCTAGCTGTAACTTTAGTTGTGGATAAGGTACGCATACTATTGCTCTGAGACGTGTATCCTTTGACGTGGCTCTTTCGGCTTCTGTCCAGCCCCGGTGAAAGTACAAGCCTGTCCAGAGAGGCGACAAGGGGAGCATGGTGAGCCCCTATCACAACGAACCTATTGTCCAGTCGCGGGTCCGTTAGCAGCAACTCACGGCTATGATTGGACCTGGAATAGGTATTCAACACTTACTTTTCTCGCTCGACATGAGTCACACTACAGTGGTGCGTTTGTTAGCTCTGGGATCAAACAACGACGCGAAAGAAATACTGACGGCAGTCACCCTTGATCCATCCATATTCCTTGACGTGACAGAAGGGAGATGAAGGTATAAACCAACTGTATAGAAATGGGTGACAGCGTTGACATGGGCGATGACAAATCCGTAGGATCATGGGGTCCCCATACGTGCCCCGCTGGAGGTGCAGATAAGATTTGATTACTTAAGCTTCATTTCTAGCCAATCAAAAGCTAGCTTACAGGCTAGCCACCGCACAGTAGCCACACTTAGCCACAGCCAGCCATTTTGTAAGCTGCCTAGGTTTGCAAGCCGTTGCAAGCCGTTGCAACCAGGCTGTTGCAGGCGGCGGGCTGTTATTGAAGCCGCTGTAAGCTGCCTTCTTCAGCGCAATTGAGACCTATAATTTAGCGCACTTAGGGCCTTCAGCGCAATTTGGTTGCCGATCATGGGGAACCCATGCAGGCATGGCTGGCCATCGGCTGCCAAGCAGCCTCAGGCAACCAGGTAGGAAGGGCTCTAATCTAATTGCGGTTAGCGGTCCCGTCTAGCTAGATTTATCATAAGCCACTAACATGCCAAAACCTAATTTAATAGTTTGACTGATAGCGCACTATTAGTACCATAGCTTTACTATGGGCATGTGGGTTTCTCAGCGCAAAGATTAAGCAAATGCAAGATCAAAAACAACAACACACGAGTAAGCGCACCTAGAGAGTAATTTTAATATATGTTTTCTCGTGAAGTTTTTTTTTATTCCTAACACAAAAACACAATATGTAAAACAGAGCGACTTGTCGGCGTGTTCCCTAAAGCAAGAATTCATTTCTCAAGTCCGACATCCCAAGTCCATCTACCCTGGAGACCAGATCACCACAAACGCGACCCCGGGAACCCAACATGCATGTGCTGTCTCCCTTCGGACCACTGGGTGGTCTTTCAACTGAAATGTCAATTGACGAAGGGCTCGCTACCATGCTTTGCAGATAATATTTGCTTGTGAGAAGGCTCTCGTCGCGCTCTCGACAGGGGTCTCAACCACGCCTTCAGCCACTTGAGGGGCGATGAGACACTAGCAAGACCGCACCAGAATAATTGCTATTCGAGATAGCGCTTTAGCAATACAAGAGTATCGGTTCGCTGGGATCACATGGTGTCTACATGCTCGGAGTTGATACCATGGTCGGATTTTGGGTTCTCAATAACATGAATTTAGCCAAGGTCACCATGGATCCTTCGCGGTAAAAGCCGAGAGGGAATAGACTGGCGAATGATGCAGAGGGCCTCCTTCAGGAGTTGTGGCGTGGAACATCTGCGCCACGTCCCTGTCCTCTGTTGGGTGTGGCTCAACATGCCTCCCCCCCTCCCTTAAAAAAGGGGTCAAAAAACATGCTCTCCATGTGTTCAATTGGTGAGAGAAGGGCAATTAATTGACACCAAGATGCTAAACGAGTCATCGTGATATGCCCCGACTGAAGTAGTTTCCACAACCAGGTCCCTCAGTAGATCATGGAGTCCTCCAGTTGTGAGAAAAAACTGAAAGCCTTTGCTAGGTTAGCAATTATCCCCGGCTTAATCAAGAAGACACTCACCGAAGAGTCGAGATCTAGCCAATCTGTTGGCTGCCACTGACTTAGTGCGTTCAACATGGACTGAAAGCTGGTCGTAGATTCACCCTGATCGCCAAACATTGAACCAAGTTCATTGTCAAGCATTGAACTTGATCCATGCTCGTCATCGCCACTTGCCATTAACGCTTCTTGTTGGGCTTGTACCGCTCGCATGGAGCTCTGGGAAGGACTGTGCCTCGCTTCCTGTCGTAGCTCTTCGATGATAATGCTGTACCTTCGACTTGCGGAATCGGATGACATTGCTTTGGCGAGATGGCTCTGGCATCGTTCGGCCAAGGCAAAAAGCGAGACATTGTCATTACTTACAGAAATGCCTGATTTCTGTTGGATCTCCCAGACATACACAACGGCCAAAGCGCAGAACGTCACGTAAGGCATCCACCACAGGAAATGAATGACAGTCGTCGCCTCGGAGAACATTCGATCAACAATCTCAAGAGCCAGTTTCGCGGCGCCGATACACTCTGTCACACATGCCTCTAACGCAGGGCTGGTATTTTCGGAATGATCCAAGAGGAACGGACGAGTAGTGTGCATGATCGCATGACAATATGCCAGCTTCAGAGCCGTGACTTGTCTAGAGAATGCTGGTATGAGACTCGAGGGCCGGACGGTTCCGAGGTGAGGTGGTAGGGCTTGTCGCCATTCGTGTAGCTTCTCGGTGAAGCTCTGTGCTGATGCGAGACGTTCTTCGGTGCGCATTTTCTTGATGGAGTAGACTTCTCGAGAGACGTTTTCGATTATTGCTGCAATTCTATTGCATAGTCAGCGCTTCTGCAGAGCAGTCGATCCGTACAAGGAATGCAGACCTCGCATGGAAGATGAGGGAATCAATATGACAATCCATCGCTGGTTCTGACTGAGATGGCCCTTGGGGAGTCATGTCCTCATCGTTGACTCTGTCAGGGTATTCTTGATCGATATCATTATCGTGATAGAACCTAGGCCGGCCGAACACCACGGCAAGGTATTTGTCGATAGTGTAAACAACCCAAAAAGTCCTCTTTCGACATTCGGACAGGATGTAATCCATCTGTGGACGACCTCCGTTGCGATATCGGTGAGATTTGCGATGCAGACCTAGCGCCGACACGATAGGTACCGTGTTACCGAATACATACCAGGCTTGATTCATGCGCGAGGTTTGGAGCAAGTACAGCACCTGCAGGATTCTCGCCTGGGCTGATTCCACTCTAGGCAGTCCAGTTTCTCTGGCAGTGAGGTCTGACGCTGAGAGAAAGTACCGTTCGCTCTGCTGCAGTGGAAAGGAGGTTCCGTCATCGGCGGAGAACGTCTCGGATATCTTGTGCTGGCGAAGGCTCGCAATAGCCAAGATATTCACAACGATTGCCGCCTTTGCATGGCCAAGGCCAAGTTCCAGAGGTTGGCCGTTGTGGACATTACTCAAGACCTGGCCAAGCCAGGAGTGGCAGTATTGTTGGTTCAAGACACGATATGTCACAACGCAGTTATCGAAGTAGAACTTGAAGAGTTCGTAGGCTGCTGCTTGATCGACAAACATGAGACCTGCTTCGTTACTTGTGCTGAAAGGTTTGTCCCCGGCTGATATGAGCGGTTGTAGGTTCTCGGATCCTGTCAAGACACCAGGTTCTGCTTGTTGTGTTTGGAGAGCGAGCCTTTTCCACGCTCGGTGGATGAAGGTGAGGTTTGAAGTCGGATCGAAGAATTGGCCTTCGATTTCGGCCGTCTCTAGCCCTGGAGGGCCTTGAGAAGTGGCGCGCGAGGTCAAGGTTTCGTCTGCGAAGAATGCGTTCTGCTGATGACTGAAAGGTTAGTCCATAGCCTCTAGTGCGTGTAGCTGAGGCTCACCTGCTCTCCGGACTCATATACATGTCAGGTCGCGGCAATACAGGAGGAGTCGGTGGCCTCCCTCTCCGGTATTGGGTGTCATAATGACAATCGATATTCTTCTTAGAACATCCATCGCAAGGTAATGTGCCGGTGCATTTGAGCTTTTTGACCTTGCAGTGATCGCATGCTCGTCTAGTCTTAGGCGCCTTCCGACGATTGTCGGAATCACGACGGGTTTCTGGTGATTTTGGTAGAGTTCGTTTTGTCCCAGCGATGGATGAGGTGTCGGAAAGAGGAGTGGAAGCAGTGATAGAGCTGGGGGTCGGCATCGTGGCGTTTCCGGGTTACGGAGGCCGGAGAACTTGGTGAGCATCTCGGAGACTGGAGAAGTGGAGTAGGCATGGGTATCCGGAAACGTGGGCGAGACCCGTACTTTATACAGATGGCTCTCCACTAGTTTGGAAACGCGGGGGCGACATCGGCACTAGTTTCCGGTGAGGGGGAGAGTCGACACCATCATCAATGGCTTCTTGCATATGAACCGACTCAGTGCAGGGTAGAGTGAGCTGACTCGAAGCTCATTTCTACTGGTTTAATGTGAGTTTGTTTGTAAAGTATGAAGCCAGGATGTGAAGCTACAGCTGGGCCACCTAAATGTGTCATGAGGTCGGGTTTGGTGGACGCCACGATCAACTCGAACCAGCATGTCATGTTTACAAAAGTTGGACCCTCAAATAAAAGATCACGATATACTTGCATATTATCCTCTTGGATTATGAACCGTTGCTTTATATTTTAATGCGATGATGAACTGGCTTACGAGTCTTTCGAGGCAGAAAACCCCCCTTTTGAAGGCGCCAGCTCTTAGTGCAAATCACATTGCACCATAGAAACAAGTGATTAACTCTAGAACTTGACAAGATCAAAGGAATAAGCGCTACGCAATGTAGATCGGAGATGGCCCAGTAATCTGGTCTTGTTCAGTGTTACAGTGTATGTAAATTATGATCTCCGAAATGAATTGGCTGAGAGGCACTCTGGGCTCTTTTCACTGATCAGATCCTGCCATAGCATCGAATGTAATAGAAGTCACGACCTTGTGCCCAATTTTAATAACAAATGTGAAATGTCTATTGTTCACTCTATATCGATCCTATCTAAGCAACCTTGCTGAGAGATGCTGATGAGATGGCAGCGTGGATCTCCTCCTCAGCACCATCCGGCAGAGGCAGCAGGGGAGATCGCACGGTGGCATGTGACAGAATTCCCCGGGCAACGAGCGCATGCTTAAGGGCGACGGTACCCTCCATGTGGGAGCCGCGGTGGTAGACGGCCTTGGTGACGGGGAGGAGCTGATCGTGAATCTCACGCGCCCTCTTGTAATCCTTAGCCTTGCCAGCCTTGATGAGCTCAATGAGGGGCTCAGGGGCAATGTTTCCGTATCCGACGAGCATACCATCCACGTCAAAAGCAGTGTGGAGAAGGTACTCGTCGTGGCAGGTGAGGACGGGAACGTTGGGGCGCTCGCGTCGGAAGACAGGGATCTCAGTGTCCCAGCGGCGCATGTTTCGGACACCGTTCTTCATGGCAATGACACCAGGGAGAGCAGCAATGTCGAGAAGTGTCTGGAGGTTGTAGGTGGCCTTGGTGTTGTCGGGATATTGGAAGAGAATCAGGGGAAGCTTGGAAACCTCATAGACAACCTTGTAGCGGTCCTGAGGAGCACCAGGCTGGTAGCCAAATCGAAGCCAGCCATGAGAAGGGTACAAGAGACCAGCCTGGGCGCCAGCTTCCTTGGCACGCTTGGCCTCAAGGGCAGCAACTTCAGTACCCTCACCGGTGATACCAGCGATGATGGGGATCTTGTTGTTGACTGACTTGACAAAGGCCTTGATGACGTCGACCTGCTCCTGCTGGGTCAGGAAAGTACCTTCTCCGGCGTGTCCAAGCACCACGAGGCCCTTGACGCCGTCGATGCTTCCGAGCCAGGCGCCAAGTCGCTGGATGGCGTCGTAGTCGACCCGCCCGTCCTTGGTGAAGGGGGTGACAGGGGCAGGAGTGAGACCCTTGAGATCGATAGGCATGATGGGCAAGTTGGAGGTGTTTTTTGAGATATAGATGAAGTTGTTGTGATGATGCTTGTGATGATGAGTTGTGAGATGGTTACCTTGGAGTTTGCCTTCTTTTATAATGAATGAACTTGAGAGGAGCTCGCGACTCGGCCTCTGAACACAAGGCCGATCATGTTCAAAGTCTCTCATCTTCTCCGAACAGACCCGGAATCCAAGGTGAAAGTGAAGCCATTGCTGAGGACAATCTTGCCACCATTCGCGCCAAGATGACATTTCCGGAGGGAGTCCGGACAGCTTTCTCGGAAACGCCCTCGGATTCCCGGATTCTCGCCTCATGTACCTCGGGACGCCGCCAACAAGCGGGAAACCAACCTCCACGTCGGTGAAAGTCTTGGATCACGCCCTAGACTAGCAGACCTTACCAAAAGTTAGTTGTCCGAGCATCGGGGTCGACCCATCCCCCCCCGCCTTTCCCCGGATACAGCTCTCCGCACTTGGAGTCAAGAAATTCTGGGGAACTCGGACGAGTCCAGACTTTGCAAAGTTCTAGTGGTCTCATTTCGTCTCTGGTGGCTAGTTTGCATGGTGAAAGCAGGGATCTCAGAGATCGCCCTGTTATAAAGATCGATCAGGCTGCCCCCCGTCCTTGCTCTTTCACCACCAGGCTCTACTGCCGAACACTTCTTCACATTTTTTTTTCAAGTCTACGAAACTCAATCATGGCTACCCAGATTGATGTCGAGCGTGTCTCGCATGAAAAGTCTGGCATCATGCACAGCGAGCACCAAAGGGGTGGTCTCTCGGAAGGAGACTTTGACTTTCTCAGGACCTTCCCGGAAGATCGCAAGAAGGCCATCATCCGCAAAGTTGATGTAGGTTGATCGCTCACTACTGTTTTGAAGTCGTTGGTTAATAGTCTGCAGTTGAGATTGGTTCCAATGCTGGTGCTGCTGTATCTGATTGCGTACTTGGATAAGACCAACATCGGTGAGTATCTCAAGTCGTGATGTGACTGTGTGGCTAACTGGTGGTAGGAAATGCCAAGATTGAGGGAATGACTGAAGATTTGGAGTTGAAGGGCATCCAGTACAACATTGTCGTGGCCATCTTCTTTATCCCTTTCGTTCTGTGTGGTGAGTTTGTCGATGGGTCAGAAGTAGACGGGCATTTGTACTAATTTCTATGCAGAGGTTCCCTCAAATATGTTGCTTCACAGATTCAAGCGACCATCCTGGTACATGGGAGGAATTGTCTTTGCTTGGGGTACCATCATGACTTTGACCGGAATCGTTCAGAACTACGGTGGTCTTCTGGCTATTCGCTTCCTGCTCGGTATCTTTGAGTAAGTTGACAACACATGGCATAAGGTGACTCAACTAACTTCTAGATAGAGCAGGTTTCCTTCCCGGCGCGATCCTCATTATCTCCAACTGGTATCTTCCCAACGAGACACAAGTCCGAATCGCGATTCTTTATACATCTGCTGCTACTGGTGGAGCTTTCTCCGGCCTTCTTGCATTCGCCATCGCCAAGATGGACGGCGTGGCAGGTCTTGAAGGCTGGCGTTGGATCTTCATCATTGAAGGTCTGTTCACCGTCATTGTCGCCATCATGTGCGTCTTCCTCCTCTGCGACTCGCCTGCCTTATCCACTCGATGGCTCGACGCCGACGAGATTCGATACCTTGAGCTCCGCCAGCTCAGTCGCCGCGCTACCATGCCAGGAGACTACAAAGATAACCACAGCCAATTCAACTTGGCGGTCTTCAAGGATATTCTATTTGACTATAAGATCTGGCTACTCTTTTTCGCCAACTGGTCCAACGCTGTACCCAACTACGCCATGAAGTTCACCATGCCTAGCATTCTCAAGGGCATGGGCTACACTTCTTCTCACGCGCAACTGATGACGATTCCTCCATATGCTGTGGGAGCTATCTCAGCCTATGTGTTTGCAATCTTCGCCGACAAGTATTCCTGGCGATACCCTTTCATTGTCGGCCCTCAGTGCTGTCTCGTCACAGCCTTCATCATTCTCTTTGCCAAGTCTGGGGATGTCGAGAATAGCATTGCTGCTTGCTACTTTGCTGTTTGCCTGGCATGTTTCGGGTGAGTCTCTTTCTTTTACTATAAAGTATGAATTCTAACGACTCCACAGCATGTATCCTATTCTTCCTGGTGTCAATGCCTGGAACGTCGCCAACACTCCCGACCCAACCAAGCGATCCGTCAATATTGGTCTTCTCGTCTGTGTTGGCAACATTGGTGGTCTGATTGGATCATACATCTATCTCGATCGAGAGGCTCCGCGATACCCAACTGGCTATGGTACATCCCTTGCTTTTGGACTTGCTGGCATCATCGCGGCGACCTTGCTGGAGTTCTTACTCAAGCGAGATAATGCCAAGAAGGCTCAGATGTCTGAGGATGAGATCCACGAGAGGTACACTGATGAAGAGTTGATCAACATGGGAGAGAAGAGCCCTCTTTTCAAATGGGCTTTGTAGAGGATGATTTTGGGTATTGCTGATGAATAACCTTCCGTTTCATGTGTACAGCTAAGGACATGATTATTTGAAGGGATCTGCAGACTAGCCCCATCACCCGTCGTTGGTCTACATACCCCGTCGAGTATAGGCACGTATTGCACAAGTTCTTGAGCTTAATTGGCAGAATCGTTTTGGACTGGAGATCAGGTAGCCGGACTCCAGTGAGAAATAATGCTCATTGTGCATTATGGATCGTGTTTCTTGACTTGGACAGATACTGAAGCGTGAAGATGAGCCCATGTCCCCTTGTATCGAAACTCCCCCATCTCAGGGCGGATGGTCTGAGGCTCGAGCCTAATGTTGATATGGTGGTTTAAAGCTGTTAGGGGAGGTTCCATGTTTTGCCTAAAGAAGGTTGCGGACGTTGTCGGACCTTTCGGGGCAAGCTATCTGGGTGGTCGGTGGGTGTTGTTAGTGAGGTTGGGCTTGGGAAGCCGACATTGTTTCGACTACAGAATCTAGGTAAGCTTAGAAACGCAGTCGAGAACTAAAAGATATGGGCTGTCGGCCATGCCTGGTCGGATTATACTAGTCTTGTATGTGTATTAGATGAGGGTTATTAGGAAGTTAGGATAAGTATGAGATTATGAAAGATAGAAATGAGACAAGTCATAGAGTAATAGTAGAAATAATTCATGATAATTTAGTATAATACCAGTATTACTTTACGTATAATTAAACACAATATACTTACTGGCCAAGTT